>CM040241.1:27370689-27442241 GCA_022545495.1 Chrysanthemum lavandulifolium | reverse complement strand
CTTTGAGGATATTAGTATGAGCATATGGAGTAGAAGATGATGATGTATATGGTGATAGTAACGGTCTCTCCTGGAACTTCTGGTCTTTATAATTACCTGCATAAAAACAGTTGGCAATAAATTTCCCGGCACTTACAAGCTTGGACTTCGAGATTGTTAACAACATAGTGTGAAAACGCCCTCTAATCCTCACAAAGGTCGTTCCCAAATCAGATACCCGAAAGGTAACAAAGAGATACCGAAATAACCCTAATAATTCAGGTGAGTCGCTGGAGATCACCCCACGACTGTAGACTGTTTGAGAGCACTAAGCGTAACCCGTGAAAGATTACCAAAGCGATCCGCTGTCAGGGCTGTTTGATGTTGACCCTGGAAGGATTTCCATTCAATCATTGAGGATTTTTTCCTCTCACGAATGTCCTGACAAATTGCTATAATATTTTCAATTCAAAATAAACAAATCACATGTCGTCAAATTTTATCACAATATATTATATGCATCTGGCTTTTGAGTCTACATCAGTTCATGTAAAAATAGATTGTATGACCTTTTGAATAATGTGATTGTAGATTACATAACATTAAGTGTGGCAAATCCCAACCCGACACAAAAATATATGGGTTAGGGTTGGGCCTAAACTAGGGGTGTCCAAAAAAACCAAAGAACAAGAACCGAGGAACTGTACCGGTACCGTACCAAAACCGAACCGTATATTAGAACCATGGTATGGTTCTTGGTTCCTAAAATTAGAAATTTTCGGTTCTCGGGACGGTTCCGATACTTTCCCGAAAGAACCGACTACTCTGAAAATTTGAAATTTTATAGGGTTTATTTGGGACGCTGTGTAATGTGTAAAACCTTTTAAGAAAATAGGAAAAAAAATCCTACTCATTCTTAAGTTCTAACATAAAATCTAAAACTTAAAAACAAATAATAAAATTAAACCCCTAACTTTTAATCCATTCAAAGATCATCATCATCTTTCATCAACACGAAAGTATGGTTATCTTGAAATCATTATCGTAAATTTGATACGCACCTAAAGTATGCTTGTTCAATCATATTTAACGTAATTACTACTCATGTTGTCAATAATTTTCTTATTGAAGTACATGTATTGTAATAGAAAATCAAATGACTTATATTATTCATATCGCACGGGTTATAAAAGGAAACAAGTGATGGAACATTAAGCGTTTTTGGAGGTTTGAAACACAAATGTGTGTTCTTGATACTTTTGAACAATTATAAACTTATATATTGAATTTCTCTCGTTTTGTATTTATGTTTACGTTATTTTGAACAATTGAAACTATTGAAAATTTGGAATGGTTTGCATTGTTGGAGACATTTTTGTGCGTGTTTGTATTTTTAAGCATTATTAGCATGCCCTTTATGAATGATCGACGAGAAAAAAAAATTATTTAAACACTTAGGTTCTTGTGGGAATTACCGAAAAATTCCCGTACCGGAACCGAACCGAAGAACTTGAGACGGTTCTTGGTTCTGCTTTATCCATATTTTCGGTTCTCGGTTCTTGCAGTTCGAGTTCCGATTCGGTACGATTCCAGTACCATGAACACCCCTAGTCTAAACTCAAAATACTTTCGGATCGTAAACAGGTTGACCCACCTAATTTGTTTATAATTAGTAAAAAAAATGTATAAACTCAACCCATATGACATAATCTGATTAGTAAAAAAATGTATAAACTCAACCCATATGACATAATCTAATTATGTCAAAAAGGAAACCTTAACCGTGACACGCATAACCCATGATACCAAATTAGGGGGTCAACCTGATTATGATAATCAGGTTGACCCACCTAATTTGGTATCATGGGTTGTGCGTGTCCAGGGTTAAGGTTGCCTTTTATGACATAATCAACTGCACTAATCGTGATGGTAGAAATGAGATCCCAATGATATCATTATGACATTTAACAAGTAATACTGACTTTCTTTATACGAACAAGAACACTCAAATGTTGAAGATAGAAACTTGTGAATTACTTTGTTTATGTTTAACAAGTGATAATCATGTTTCATATCCAGTATCTAATAAACTTTTCTTCCTTTCATTTTATAATTTCACTTTACTTTTTACTTGCATAACTTACGAACAAGAACATGCTATGCTCAAATGTTGAAGATAGAAACTTGTGAATTACTTTGTTTATGTTTAACAAGTGATAATCATGTTTCATATCCAGCAGCTAATAAACTTTTCTTCCTTTCATTTTAGTATTTCACTTTACTTTTTACTTGCATAACTATTATTCTGTATTGTTTGTTCTTCCATAAATTAAGTCGATTCTTGCACAACTTTGTGTTTTTCTTCAAGTGAACTAAACTTGAAACAACAATGTGCATTTTTTTTTTTCAAGTTTTGGATCATCAAAATCCACATGTAAATAAAATTACCGATGTTTAAGTGCAACTTTAGTTTTTTGCCACCATGGGCAGGGAGGGTCCGGGCCCTCCCAAAACTTTGGCCCAATAACGCTTGATGTCGGATATCTTTTACTTTTAAAGGTTTATTTCCTTTTCTAATTACTTAGCCCTCCAAACAATTAGGCGCTCATAAAAAAAAATTCGCAACAGTTTCAAAACCTTGTGTTCGTCGTGTCAACTAACTTTGGGAGCATTTTGAAGCAACTAACGTGTGGCGTTTTGTAACTAATGCATGTTTGGAACCAAGCTACTAGCTATGGTTTGCAATTTTCTTAAACGCTCCGATTTACAACACTATTTCGCCAAACTTAACAAGGTGTTTCTTTAAGCTAATTAATGAGATTAAGAGCTTATTTGTTTTCGGCTTATGTTTGATAAGCTATTTGTTTTCTTATTTTGGACTTATGGGCTTATATAAGTTTATTGTCATAATTAAGAAACTTTATAAGCCCACAAGGTTCAAAATAATTCGAAAAAAATAAGCTTATAAAATATAAGTCGAAATCAAATAAGCTCATAAATAAGCTTTAGCTTAAATCTTATATATGGGCTTATTAGCTTATGTTTCATAAACCCCATTTTTCTGATTATTTTGGGACTTATGGGCTTATATACGTTTGTTGTCATAGCAAGCTCATATAAGTGCTTATTAGACATAATTATAAGAGTTTGGTGAAGCCAACAAAGTTTGGCACAAATTATTATTTTGCGAACAAACATCAATAAATGGAAATGTTGACAGAAGAAATTTCCTTTAATATTTCAAACACGCAATCAAAAATTTAATATAGAGTGAAAGTACTATATTGATTTGTATTTCTCAAAGAGATACACTTAAACACTTGGTTTCTTTGTTTTAAGTTGATTTTGGAATTGTAAGATCTTGTCCCAAACTTATAACCTAAATATGATGAGATCTAGAGAGAAAGATGGGACGAAACATGCTTAACATAATATGAAAGTTTATTTTCTAATGTTTCAACCAAGTTGTAATGTAACATAACAATGCCTTATATAGGCTTGAGACTAGGGCAATGCCTAGTGTGACTATCTTCTAGAGGATTCTCGGCCCGTGGGCTTAGTATACGGGCCAAAATATAATTACGAACATATAAGCCTTAATAACTTAACAACCTATTACATAAAGGAAAGACCGACACTTCTTGAATCATTACACGTGATCCCAACAATCTCCCTAAGGGTTTGTCTTTTATGGTCTTCATAAGTCTTCAAAAGTAATAGGTTTTCCAAGTCCTTTGTCTTTAACATTATTTGTTGTTGACGTCAGAGATCTTTCATTCTTTGTTCTTTGTTCTTTGTTCTTGTTGTTGTTGTGATTAAGTGATGTTGTTGTCCTCTTATCAACGCCTTTGTTGCTGCCTTCTTTGGTGCTTTTCGCCTTTTACAACATGCTTATACTCTTGACGAAGTTTGTGAATCAATCATATGTAGCTCTTTGATCTTTGTCTTTCACTTTTCGATTCTTTGACTTGGCGAGAATCTTTCTCGACTTTACTCTTCTTATATCTTAACTCAAGCTTCTTTTGAACTTTGAATCTCTTGTCCTTCATGTTGTTGGTATGAGCATGTTGAAGTGGCATGTCGTTGATAATCATTGAGATGGTAACGATCTCTCCGAACTCCGGTCTTTTGTATACCGCATGAAAACGATTAGCAATAAAGTTCCCGACGTAAGTGTTCAGATATTTTGTATGTGTACATCCCGCATCGCTGGCGTGTTCTTTGACGAATCTCGCACTGGATGGTCACCGGCATTTTCCATACTCAATATCTTTACACTGTCGTCGTGAGTCGCCGGAGTACACCGAGGTATCACCCATGACTATAGACCGCTTGAAACCATCGCGAACACTAAGCGTAACCCATGAAGGATTACAAAGTGACTCATTGTCAAGGTCGTTTGATGGTTACCCGGCAGGATTTCCATTCAATCACTGAGGATTTGATCCTCTCATAAATATTTTGGCAGATTGCTAAGATCTGCGTAGGACTCAGTAATATACAACTTGTGCTCTTGATGTTGAACAGCAAGTGTAGAAATGTTAATTATTCCTAAGAGATATTTTGATGAATCTCATGTCTCTAGACTCGATTAGTGCGCTTTGATTTTAGTAAGCGGGTACTGGAGAAGGGTCTCATGTTTCAATATCAACACATCTCAGAGTGACAGGTCGATATATTACACCGGTTCCCTGTGTGATTGAAACAAGCTCTTTTAAGAGAACTTGAGTGGCTAGAAGGTTAAGTGCAGTGCGTCACTGGGTCCATGATGGCTTGTCTTCAATACCGGCATTACCTTAGTAACAACCAGTAGCATATGAATTGAACCCGGTTTCTGCCCTAAGTTGAAATTTGGAGGGCTATTTCTTTTCACCCGTAGACTTCGAAGAAGAGATCTACGAGGAAGAGGCGCGAGCGGGTGAAATTGAATTACTTTCTGATGAATAAATAAGACAAGATGAAGCTGCTAACGAAACTAGGTCCAATTTATTTTAACGTATTATGTTTTATGTTTATGTAATATGTTTGATTTATTTCCTTTCACTATTTATTTCTTTTCAGTTGTATTTTCGATGTATTTTATAAAAGTTGAATTTTATTCAGTTGTATTTTCGAGTAGCCTTAGTGAAAGAATCAGCTAAGTTGTCATCTGTGTGAAATTTCAATAGATTAATTTCACCTTCATGGACTTGTTCCCGAACATAGTGATACTTCCAGAAAACGCCCGTGCCCTTCATGACCTGTGTTCATTGGCAAATATGATTGCGTAAGAATTGTCACAATACATATCAATAGGCGATTCAATTGAAGGCATAACACCAAGCCACGAAATGAATTTCCTAATCCAAACAACCTCCATTGCATCTTCCGGCGACTATGTATTCGCCTCAGAGCAGTACATCGCAATCGTGCTCGCTTCTTGCTCTTCCAATCAAATGCTCCTCTATTGATGACAAAGACATTACCCGTCGACACTTCATATCATCTTTATCACACGCCAGACGCATCACATAAACCCCGTAACACCAAGCTCGTTCGATTTCCGCCATACACTAAGAACATATCTTTCATATTTCTAAGTGATGTAGGTTTTATCGACCAAGTCTTAATATTTATAGTGTCTTGCTATACCTATTGTCTACCCTAGTGCACTAACGGGTGTGTACCCGGTCGTGTGTGGTGTAGTAAATGGTAAAGCCGAGGTCGTCCCAAGAGCTATGTGTGTTGGATTATTACTAAGTCTAGTGTCACGTAATAATAATGGTTTCGATAGGAATTTAATTAATTAAACTACTAAAGCGTAATAAAATAAAGCGTATAAATGGTAATGGGAAATCAATAGAGGAAAGTAGTGCTAACCTAGTTAATCCTCCTAGCTAGTTATGTCTACGCTACTTACTTCCAATTACTTCAGGTGGGTTCAAATTCTAGAGGACAAAATTTGGTCAATTCGCCCTAACCTATCAGCAAAGATGCCACCACAGGAGAAATCAGGCGCACCGTCATAAGTTCTGTTGTTCCTGGTCCCCTAAGCCAAGTCATTAAGTACCGCTGCATGCTAAATTTATAATAGTGAATGCCCGACCGTTAGGAACTTAGACACACACCCCCTAATTCTTAAGTTTATCCAAACGATAGGTGATTAGTTGGTCAAATCGCACAAGTAGAAAGGGTCGTCAGTTGGTCATATCTTACCCATCCCGTCTCAGTCTGCTCACCTAGGGTCAGTTGGTCATATCTCCTAGGCAATTGGCCTCTATCGCCATTCAAAACTACCGAACCAAGGGTGGCTACCAATAAACTATGCATGCATACACTTAAAAATAATTGTACGGAAGTAAAGTAAACGCAAACAAAACAATTAAGGAATCATAACTAGGCTAGCACCAAAAGGTGCTTAGCCGCTCATATTAATCATGCAACTTAATTCAATATTCAAATGTACGAAATACATGAATTGAAAGTAAAAGAAATATAAAACTCTAATGCTTATCGTAGTGGAGTGATTTCTCTCTTGTAGACAGCTCCGTATGCTCCTCTAGACATGCCTTGAGATTTTTCCCACGTTCTCAGAGTGTTGTGTGTGGAATGGGATGATTAGAAATGCTGAAATTCGTGGGGTACTTATAGGCCAGATCTGGGTTACGGTGTAACCAATATAGGAGTTACACCGTAACCTTTTATTTCTTCGAATAATGGACTAGATCTGCTGGTTACGGCGTAACCTAATGAGTGGTTACGTCGTAGTCTTCAATAAGCTCGAGGCATAAGTAAGACCTCATTTGAACTAATGTAGTTACGTCAGAACCTTTGGGAAGAGTTACGTTATTCCGTAACTTTCTCGATAAGTTGGTTTTCGGGTCACGCAATAGTTACATATGCGTAATGTGAGAGACGAGTTATGCCGTAACTTCTTCGAAATAGCATACTGTGATAATTAATTAGATATTTCCCCAGTTCCGCATCTCTATAGCTCCAATGCTCGTAATTTACCTGAAAGTGGAAAACAATGGAAAACAAACGTAAATCCATATAAATGAAATAAATAACGAGCATTATTGGGGGAAATTGACACTTAATATTCAGGACTATTTGATGTTATCACTAAGATACTTTAGAATATGTTTAACAGCAGTCCAGCGATGTTCACCTGGGTTCTGTTGGTATTGGCTGGTCATGTTTTGAGCGAACGCCACATCTGCCCTTGTGCATCTCACAACATACATAATAGATCATACTGCCAAAGCATAAGGAACTTTCGCATGCGTGCCACTTCAAACAGTGTGAAGCACACATATCACTACATAAGCCATGCTTTACTTCCATCGGCAAATATTCTTTCTTGAATTTTGCATATTGAATCTCTTCAATATTTTATCACTTGCTCTTTGACTTAAACCAATTAACCGCTTTGACCTATCTAGGTAGATCTTGATTCCCAGAATGTATGTAGCTTCTCCTAAATCCTTCATGGAAAAACATTTTCCAAGATATTCCTTAACATTTTGCAAACTTGGAATGTCTTTTCCCATAATTAATATGTCATCGACATAAAGGATAAGGAAAATTACATCACTCCCACTAACTTTGTGATATACACATGGATCATCAAGATTTTGAATAAATCCATACCTTTTGATTTCTTCATCAAATCTCTTATTCTATTGCCTCGATGCTTGCTTCAATCCATAAATGGACCTTTGAAGTTTACATACACGGTTTGGAAATTGTGGATTCACGAACCCCTCAGGGTGCTTCATATAGATGTCTTCATCTAAGCGACCATTCAAGAAGGCGGTTTTGACATCCATCTGCCATATCTCATAATCATAGTTGCTATAGCTATGAGAATTCTAATAGCTCTAATGTCTCACAGGAGAAAAGGTCTCCTCGTAATCTATGCCATAAGTTTGAGTAAAACCTTGCGCAACTAGACGAGCTTTATAGATGTGTATATTGCCATCCATGTCAATCTTTATTTTATAGAGCCACTTACTTCCAACAACCTTAGCATTTGGAGGTAAGTCAACCTCTTCCCAAACTTCATTTTCTCTCATGGATTGCATTTCTCCATTTATTGCGGCTTGCCATTTTTCCTTTTCAGGACTTGCCATGGCAGCTCTATAATTAGCAGGCTCTCCAAGATCTCCTAATATATTTTCCTCAACCTCTATGTTAAGATATAGACGTTCAGGTGCACGCGTAGTCCTTACAGATCTACGGACGGGAATCACTTGACCCAGACTATCAGGTTCTACCGGAAGTTCGTTAGTGTTTTCAGAAGGTAATGTATCTTCATGATCATCTCCCAGATCATAAACTCTCCCACTGAATTCTTGAGATACGAGATCCTTTTCAAGAAAATCTCCATACCTAGCAACAATTACTTTATTTTCAGTTGGATAGTAAAAGTAGTAACCCAGAGTTTCCTTAGGGTATCCTACAAAGAAACACTTTACAGATCTTTGTTGGAGTTTATCTGCTGAGTCACGTCTAACATACGCCTCGCAACCCTAGACTTTAAATAAGACAAGTTAGGAGCTTTACCATGCCATATTTCATATGGTGTCTTATCAACCTTGTTTGTGGGAACCATATTCAGAATGCTAACAGCTGATTCTAAAGCATAATCCCAAAAGGATAAAGGTAGAGTAGTAAGATTAAACATTGATCGTATCATGTCCAACAATGTACGATTTCTTCTCTCAGATACACCATTTTGTTGTGGAATATATGGAGATGTGAGATCCTGGACAATTCCATTCTCAGCTAAGTAATCTTTAAACTCTTGGCTTAGATACTTGCCCTCTATCGATCAAGAGCTTTAATCTTCTTTCTCAATTGCGCTCTACTTCTACTTTGAAAACCTTAATGTTTCAAACACCTCATGTTTATGCTTAAGTAAATAAACATAACCATAATGGCTAAAATCACCAAGAAGGTTAAGAAGTAGCTAGCACCAGAAACCCTAAAATCGTAAACGATTAAATGACTATTTTGCCCTCAACTTAATAATTACGAGAAACTTGCAAAACACGTCCATCTCGTTAATTTCGTTTAACACTTATCTTATAAATAGTTTACGCAAGATTATGAGAAATAAAATACGTTTATGAATTATATATTTATCACCCATTATATAAGTTGCTTGGATTATTGACATGTACATATTACAAGTAACATTTAAGCTAAATAAAGCTAAGACAAATGTAAAAAAAAAAAAAAAAAAAGTAACTCCCAATGCCGCCTTCCACGGGTTATGGGTACCCAATACCGCTTCCGTGTTTGGGGAGGTTAAGATGTAGATGACCTTACCCCTACCTAAGGTAGAGAGGTTAAGATATAGGTAAATAAATCAATATTGAATTTGTCATTTATTTCCTCCCTAATCATGCTTAAATAACGCCCACTCTCCCCCTTGATCGGCCATGTAAATGCCCCAAGTCACCCCCATATATCCTCCAAAATAAACTCATTCTTATCACATTATATCCCATATTTTCTCTCAAAATAACACACACTAAAACCCTAATTCATCTAAGCAAAAGTGACGGCAAGGACTTTTCCTTCTCCATTTTTTTCGCCGCCAAGAAGAGCGGTCCAAGAGAAGGTTCGTGAGGCTTCAGATAGGGGCTGATATCGTGGGTATCGTGGGTTCGAGGGCTGTTGTTTTGATCGTAGGTTGTCATTGCTGCTGGTCGTGGATTTTAGGGCACAAGGGTGCTTGGTTTGCTTTGTTTTAGTCTTGTTTTCTTCCTCTTCTTTGCACGTCTCCAAGGTAACATCATCACCTCGCATTTTCCTTTTTGTTTTCAGTTTATTTTTTTCATTTTTCAGTAATTTTATAGCCATATGGCTGCAGCCATGATGGGTTTCGGGTACCACTTCTGTTGTGGCTGAAACGAAACCGCTGGTGACGTTGGATAAAAGAGGCGATGATTAATTTGGATGGGTTTGATGAAAGCCGTGAATCAGTACCTTGGTGGTAAACTATCGCCTTTGTACCATGGCGTATGTATAACCACGACATTTGTATTCGATTTGACATCGATATATGAGGGAATGATGAGTCTAGGGGTGGAGAGGGCTAAAGATGAGGTCGTCCGGATCTTGGCACGACAACTTACTAAAGTTGCAGCCATGTCGGATGCATTCTCTTGACCTCATCGTTTCGCTATACTGATTTGACTAAAGTTGTGAACGTCCGCGCCTTGGCGGGGCAAATCACTAGATTTGCAGTCATTGCGGATGTTTGCCCTTTTTTTTATTCCCACCCTGTCTGACCCTTATACATAGTTTCGGCTGAATTTGTATCCCATTATCATTTTGGTACACCTTCCTCTGTATGGCATAAAATATGATAGTTTTTGATACCGCTCTCCTATTAGTGTATGTATAAATTCGACAATGGGTGCAAAAACCTGAAAGTCGGGCCTTCCTCCAAAGCATGTTAAGAATCGGATGTTCTTTCCGGTTTGTGTTTGAAAGTAAATTATTTTTGATGTGATTATTTTGTTGATATGTTTGTGAGTTAGGTATGCATTTGTGCTTCAAGGGTTACTGACATTCAATAATGGTACTGGCCAAACATTGACAATAAATGCCCCACTTGATCTTACATTTTCTTGACACTCTTAATATATTAGTGCGGATAATTGTGTGATGACTTCCACTTTCGTATTACAGCCAATCACAGAAACGTGTACGGTGCTTGCAAAAGGAGGTTTGGCGAGATGCGTACAGGTTGGTTCAAATATTAAGAGAATGCGGTGATGCAATTTTTTGTCAACGTCAGTGACCAGTTTGTTAATCATTTTATTTTATTATCATTATAGGCTCATATGGTTCTCGAGGCTGTACTGCGTGTTGGATGTTTTAATGTCTCATATGCCCAAAGAATAAAAGGCCTGTATATTATCTGTCATGGGCTGCAAATCCGCAGGCCAACAAAACCCAATAGATGGCAGTTACATAGTATACAGTTATATAGCTTAGGGTTACAACGGTTAGCTTTCATTGAAACGACATGTCTCTTGACATATCATAACGTTTCATTATGTATAAATAGATTAGGTTTCGTATTTGTAAAACAACGCTTCCATTCAATAATATCGATTATTAGGGTTCTTCTTCTTTTATTGATTCTTGATGATGATGCATGATGTTGTTTGATCATATGGATCCCGGAAAACATCAAACCCAGATAACGCTTTTTATCGGTGGCATCGAGTCAAGGGATCAAGCAACAACAAGAATTCATGATTCAATCATTATTTAAGAATCAAACATGCGTTTTTTTTTTAAACGCAGTCATGAAGAAATTGGTATGAAGCCAAGTTGTGTGAAGCAATCGCAAAGAAGAGAAGAATCTGTGATGGATTGAATGATCAAGAGATTTGATCATGAAAGGTCATGCGATATGATCAAGATGTGAGGCTGTGATGGTCTCTCAATGAAGAAGGAGCTGCGATGGTCTCTCAAAGATGAAGGGGCTACGAAGGTCTCAAAGATGAAGGGGCTTGAAGGTCTCAAAGATGAAGGGGCTGTGAAGGTCTCAACAATGATGGTGGATTTAACCAGAAACAAAAACAATGATGGTGGACTTAACCAGAAACAACAACAATGATGGTGGATTTAACCATGGTGGATTTAACCAGAAACAACAACAATGATGGTGGACTTAACCAGAAACAACAACAATGATGGTGGATTTAACCAGAAGACATCAAGTTTTATCAGAATTAAAGGAACAAGAAGATTTGAAGATCGAAGTTTTGGCATATCGACATTAGGGGGGAACTGTTGGATGTTTTAATGTCTCATATGCCCAAAGAATAAAAGGCTCAGATATTTTTCGTCATGGGTCGCAAATCCCAGCCAACAAAACCCAATAGATGGCAGTTACATAGTATACGGTTATATAGCTTAGGGTTACAACGGTTAGCTTTCATTGAAACGACATGTCTCTTGACATATCATAACGTTTCATTATGTATAAATAGATTAGGTTTCTGTATTTGTAAAACAACCCTTCCATTCAATAATATCAGATTATTAAGGGTTCTTCTTCTTTTTATTGATTCTTGATGATGATGCATGATGTTGTTTGATCATATGGATCCTGGAAAACATCAAACCTGTATAACGTTTTTATCACTGCGCAACGAGATGAAGGAACATCGGAACCTGTACGTTAGTCACACCCCTTTCTGTTTTTATGACTTTAATATGCATGCTTTAAGATTGTTTACTTTAGATTGTTAGTCAAATAAGTGATGGCAGGCGGTGGAAACCAAGTGTTTTACGTTAGGTTGTTGGAGCTCCAAATGTGGGAAACTCATCTTTAGTGCACTTGCTTTCAACAGGGAACTATGAGGTATGCAATATTTGTGTTGTTAGGTTATTGCCTCTAAAACATGATATGTTCAAGTTAGAGTTATTGTAGTTTTATTGTTGGATATATTAAATGACATTTAAAACTACGTCATTTTCATGTCGTTTCGTTTAACAACGCCTTTTTATACTACCGTATGCAGATGCAACAACTGACCCAGTTGTATTGGATTTAGTTTTTGAGACTATTCGGAGGGACAGCATCACGGTGACTGCTCCTTTAGTTGGGCAGACGAGATGCAATGTTTCAGATGCCTTGCCTCATGAATTGAACCCTTTCCAAGTGGTCATAACCACTTTGGAAAGCTTATACTAAATGGTAATTGTTGCTCATACAGGTACATAGAGAACAAATGGCAATGTGTTGTAGAAGTTATTGCTCTTTTAATCTAATGCAGGTATGCCCCATTTGATACGAAGTAACGAAATGATTTTTTCCCCATTACACGACCTTTACAGTTACAACTATGTCACCGATTTAGAAAAATATGTATGAAAGTATATTGATACACTATTGTTTAGTGTTGATCAGATTACGACAGTTGCATATCAGGTGGCTTAAATCAGGTAGTACATTTCCGTAGTGTGTATTAGTGTCTGCATAGAAAAAAGTTGAAAGCAAGTAGTTTTCAGAATAAGTCATTGCATATGCTGGAATTGCTTGATGACCACCCTTTTGCGTTTTTTGGGCCTTTACATTTTGCTTAGGTATTGTGGCTTTTACGGCATATATATTCTTTTAATTGCTTTTGTTTGATTTCCATATTTTTTTTTTTGTTCTTATGGACCATTACTAATATGTATTGTTTTTCTTCCATGTTCCAGAAGCGTCTGTAAAAAAAAGGTTACACTCTCGATTGATCATTCTTAAATATCCACGTTTATCTGCAAGCAATATTACAAAAGACAGGTACGTTTTTTAAATTGTTCAACTCTTTATCTGTTATCCTTTGAAAACTTTCACCATCTAATTTTTGTTATTGGTTTGAAAAGTTTTGATATTTGCTCTTTTGTTACAAGGATTTTGGTTACGTTCGGGGCTTTACAGTTCTTTAAAAAGGAGTCGTGCAAATAAGGTAAATGAGTTCGTTTGAGTGGGAAGGCGGGGGAAGGGGGGTTATTATGGTGACTATACGGTTGTGGAAAGAAACCAGTGTGATAATGGTAACTATGGATACCTTGCAACTATAAGGCTATCAAAAAGATCGACACAGTAAGGGAAGAAGTGCAAGGTATGATGATTCTTTTTTGAAATCTATTCACCCCTTTAGGACGTTAAAGTAAATTAGCTAAAAAGGTGCATATGTTAGAAAATTTTACAAAAAATTAAAATGGCTTATTAAATTAGCTGTCACGTGAGTACATATTTATGAAACTCTTATTGTTTTTATGAATCTCGAATTCTTAAAATATTTTACGATGTTTAGTACTTTAAATCACATAATCTCAGGTTTATCCCAGTGGTTTAAATAAATCACTTTTTTTTTGGTGATTTCGAAATCGCAAAACATAAATTGGTTTGAAAATGTGTAATAAAGTCATCTACAAGGTGTCAATGGTGACATTATAAATTGGTTTGAAAATGCAAAATTATGTACAAGATTGTAGTTTACTATGATGAGTAACTTTACATTCTGCCATCTCGATAATTTGCCAGGTTAGGTGCGCAAATATGCAAGCACTTCAGTGAAGAGGAAACCAAAGTGGTAGTAACTGACCATGTTGAAGGAGACAACCCAGACTTCATTCATTCTCTGTACACGTGCAAACGACAAACTAGCTCTTCTAGGGATGGCTCAGGTATAATTTTCTTACGAAGTGGTTGATGTGGGATACAAGAGGATTTCTTGCCAGTCTCCGGGCTATAATCTCACGTTCAAAGTTCATGAAGACAATACGTTCCGTAAGTACCCTTCCTTAATCGCCGCATACCAAGCAGGTGTAAGTGAAATCACAACTATGGAATTACGGCGTGTAAAGATTAAAATTTCAGTTACGAAATATAAATATATGTACTTATAAAATCTATTTTTTGTAATACAAAATGTAAAGTTAGCTCGATGCAATATTTATTATCGACTACTTGAATTTACAGATTTCCATTTGTTTCTTTCAATTCTCAGAGGTATTTTTTTTCAGGATAATTTATTTGTCAATGTGTTAGCTATGATTGAATGCTATGCTTTACTGACAATAGGTTACAATAAGATTTACACTCAAAACAGGGAAAGTACTACTATTGAACATTTCATACTACGGTTGCAACATATCTATGAAATTGTTGTAAACTAATGCTCGATTTTCCCAGTTAGCTATGATTGAATACTATGCTTTGCTCTTCGACAGTATCGCAATTAACAGCCACAAAGCATGGTATCGGAAAACTCCCGCCGCGGAGCGGCGGGTATCGAGCACTTGTTAATATAATGGATAGTACATATCATAGTCAAGTAGTGGGTATCAAGATACTTAAAACTGATGAGGTCTTAACTTTTATTCTTTCTTATAATGTAGTGCAGTTGTTTGTGCACCTTTAGTTGTTTTGTGAAAACTTTATGAATTCCAATTTATTATGCTAAAAAAACCAAGCCCGCCCTTTTATTAATTTTACATTTTATTATGCTTTTGTTTTTACGATCAATATTGGGAGTGCTAGGAAATCCGTCTAATAGTTTATTACAATAGCAAGCCACCGTCACAATAGAGGTTGCTAATCCCATTGAAATATCAACTAACACTTCCATAGAGTGAATGGAACATGTATACTAAAATGGGGAAAGTTTGTTTGTTTGTTTTTTATCTTTCAGTACTATGATTACAAATAGAATTTTGTGATATGGTTGCAAATGAAAAAGAGTGTATACTTAACCCTTTTGACCTATTTATAAAGTTTATTCGTTTGACCAGTCCATTATTAGTTATTACAAGATTTGTTATAGAAATTTTAGGTGCTTGCTTGGTTTTTTTTGCCCATAAATACTATTTAACCATTTAATCTGTTTAAACATAAAAATCAAATAGGAAATTGAGCATGTAATTTGATGCTATGAGTCAAAAGCTAGAATGGTTTTGCTATTGAGCATAAGTGCTATGATTCAAAAGCACTAAAGATATTTGACTATTAGTCTCAAGTACTAAATGTGATTGAAAAATAAAAATTAGTCTCAAGTAATGAGATGGTGTTGGTGCACTTATAGGCGATCGTGTATGATTTTTCTTGCGCTTACCAGCTTATGCCTCTTTCTTTTGTGTTTTATAGGAGTTGGTGCATCCATGCAGGGGCTAGGGCTTGTGAGAAAGGGTAACTGTTGATGCTTGATAAACGATAACTCAATGATACATGGTAGAATGCATTACAAGAATACTCTAAATAGTTGATGCATTCATGGAGTATATCGTGAACACTAAATAGTTAATGCAACTATAAGTGGATCAATCTTTAATCTTAAATTAATGATTGAAAAGTGTTTCAAACTGGTGACTACTCGTGACGTGGTCGAATTTAAATGTGAGTGAGCTTATAAGCTAAAAACTTAAAAAGCAAAAGCACATTAAAGAAGCTAAGCCAAACACACCCTAATTTCATATGAATAAGATAATTATACTACGGGTTAAATAAAGAAAAAAAAAATGTCTCTTTCCATTTCATTACATCCAATAAGAGAGGAAACTGAATTAGAACATAGAAGCAAAGATTATATCAGGTGGAAGTGTAGGTACAATTTGCGCAATAGCAAGGATGATCTTAAGCCCTTATGATAATAAGATGTCGTTTAAATTTAATCGTAGACAATTCCCAGTTGCATTGTGTTTTGCAATGACTATTAACAAAAGTCAAGGACAAACCTTAACACAAGTAGGATTGTTTCTACAATGGTCGGTTTTTTCTCACGGGCAACTATACGTAGCCATATCAAGGGTGAAAAGCAGAAAAGGATTAAAGATTTTATGTTGTGATGAAGACGGTAAATACGCAAAATCAACAACAAATGTTGTCTACAAATAAGCTTTGTTTAGAATTTAAGTTAACTATTATATCACTTTAATACGTTTTCATTATGTACAACTTTACAAACATACATAAATTCCATAATGTTGTAAAAATTATATATGTTATGTTATTAACTATCCACGCAAACCATACAATTATTTATAATTCGTAAAAATAAAAACACAATTCTTTTATAATATTGTTTGACAATTCTAAAAAATGTATTTCAGTTAACAAAAAACAACAAACAAATAATTAGAATCATGCTCACCATTGGGTGGCTTCAAAACTATATATATATATATATATATATATATATATATATATATATATATATATATATATATATATATATATATATATGTGTGTGTGTAAAGAAAAGTCATTTTATGGTTGTTTTTAATCCTAGGTTTTGAAAAATTCAAGAAAATCAGTTTTGAAACAAAACAGTCCTTTTAAAAAGGGTGTTTGGCATTAGAGTCCTTTTAGGTGTTCTTTTGTTTAAAATCACTTTTATTGAGTCAAGTGTGTCAAATTTGTTAACTAGTTATTTTAGTTAGTTGTCTCAAGTTTCATAAGTCAAAAACAAGCATTTTCTTAGTTTTTTCAACAGTCAAAAAACTCAAAATTAATTTTTAAAAATTAATGAGGTTATAGTATTTTTAAAAAATTTTAAAAATTAATTTTGAGATATTTGGTAGTAGTATATTAGGCCTTGAGCTTATGTGTTAAGCTTAAAAAGCAGCCCCTATGACTGTTTCTTTAGTGCAGCAAATCTGCATAGCCATGGACGGAACTATGTAGGGGCAGGGCAGGGTCCCGACCCTCCCAAAATTTGCGGCACCTAGTGTAAATATTATAGGTTTTCGGGGTAATTTAGTTGAGGTTACAAACAAATCTTCGATTCAGCCCCCCAAAATAAATTCCCCCCCCAATAAAAATGTTCAAGTTCACCTATGATAGCATAGTGCAGATGAACAGTACTTGTGCAGTAGTATAGGTTAGTAATTAGAGCTTTTTAGGCTTATTCTTTTTTACCTTTCTGATCCCTTAAGTGCTTATCAGATTTACCCTTAGTTTTCTCTTAGCTTATTTAGTTCCTTAGTTAAGCTTTTTGTAAAAATGGTATCAAAACAACAAGAACACAAGGTTTAATCACCCAAGCAACCACCCCTTGGTGATATTTATCATTTATTCTAACAATAAACATTGATAGCTTGTCCCCAACACGGATGCAAGCAAACAATGCAGCTGAAACAATATGACAGTCCCTCTATAAGGTGCTGTCTACAAAACTCACACACTAAACCTGAACCCAATACAGCCCAGAAACTGAAACAAACTATTAACCAAGATCAAGATGATCTTAATACAAAACCAGACTAACAATTACAAACTAGAGAAACAATAAACCAGAAACCAATATCAAGATGATAATCACCAGAGAAACTAGAGAGATGAAAACCAGAGATGTGTGCAAAAGTTATGAAACCCTAGATAGATAAGATACTTTTATAGCCTCAGAAGTTTCACTTTAATCCCTGCACAATATAAACAAAACAAAACTGGCAAAAACATTAAGTGTTAAGAAAACTGTTGTAAAATATTTACCAAAGTAACCCTTATACTTTCATAAGATTGTTATTTCAAAACCCTTACTCAATCTCATGAAAGAAATAAGTTTACCATTCCCAGTTTTTTTACCAGAAAACTATGTTGCACTGAACCAAGACCCTTAGTTAAAATATCAGCAGTTTGACTTTTGGAGTCAACATGCACAGTTTTTATCAAACCAGAAGCAACCTTTTCTCTAACAAGATGAACATCAATATCAAAATGTTTAGTTTTTTCATGCATAACAGGATTAGCTGAAATTTGAGTAGCAGACTTATTATCACAACATAGATCAACTGGCAACAACCCGCCCCAAATAATCAAGCCATACTTCTATACTCACTACCACCCCGTAACACTGCTTTTTCAACTCGAATATAACATTTAGTCTCATCAAACCCAACAACAACTTATCGTCCTTAATTAGTTTATGCACGCACAAGAGACTAACACTATACTCAGGAACAACCAACACATCAAATAACACAACATTATTGTTAAGTCTTAGATTACCAACATGTGTAATTTTAGCAAGAGTACCATTAGGATGACCAACAGTTAAACTAAGATCAGATATATCAAGAAGGCCAAACATATTATCAGATTATTAGTCATATGTTGATTAGCCCCGAATCTATGATCCATCCCAAATGATAAATCACAGCCTTAACATTTATCTTAGCACAGAAAAATTGATAAAAATGTTGGTTAAAAAACACATTGCAGTTAAAAAAAAGAACAAGAACCACTACCTGCCATACTAGTATGAGCAGCAGAACAAGTTTTATCATTCAAAAGATTCATCAACTTCATAACCTGCTCATTAGTGAAAGAAACAGTTCCTGTATTCTTAACATCACCATTTAGAATAGGCATACATTTAACCTCATAATTATTTGTTTTACCAACATTAAACCCAGTTGAAGGTTTCAAGTTAGGATTCTTTTTAAAACCAGGAGGATAACCCATCAGCTCAAAACACCTTTCAATAGTATGCCCTTTTAAACCATAATTTTTACACAACAGATTGTCATAATTCCCTCTATTACCATTATTATTTCCAGACCTGTTATTATTAAAATTGTTCCTGTTATTACTATTAGGTCTAGAAACAAAAGCAAATATTTGAGGTTTTTCAGTTTTAGCAGAAGTAGAAGGAATCCCTCTATGGGATTCTTCTCTAGAAACAATAACAAAGGCATCTTTAACTTCAGGAAAAATTTCCCTAGTTAGAATAGAGCTTCTAATAGGTTGATAGATATCATCCAAACCCATCAGAAATTGCATAAGTTTTAACAGTTTAGCATGATCTACTAACTCTATTCTAGCATCACAAACACAATCAGGAAGCTTTGTAAAAGTATCAAAATCCCTCCACAAAGAGTTCAATTTATGAAAATATTCAGACACAGGCAAGCCTCCTTGTTTAAAGGAGTTAATCTTTTGCATCAAGTTAAAAACCACAGAACCATCAATTCTATCATATGTATCATTTAAATCTTTCCGCATGATGCGCAGAATCGAAAAACATGCCCAAGATACACATCTTGAGATAAAGAACTCAACAACCAATTCAACACAACAAAGATTACATCTATCCCATTGTGCCTCTAACAATTGACTAGCAAAGATAATCGGTTCTAACACAAGTACCATCAAGAAATCCCATTTTATTTTTAATCTGCATAGCCAATTTAATAGCACTAGACCAAACTCTATAGTTCTCAACACCAGACAATTTCAGAGTAACAATAGATGCACAATTAGAGTCATTAGGATGAAGATGCAAAGGATTACTCTGATCCAAACTACTAATCATAATAGCCATGATGCAAAACAACAAACTAAACAAACAGACCAAACAAGAAAAACAAACAAAAACCCTAAACTCTAGCTACAGCTAAGATCCCAATCACAACTTCCAACAAACCAAACCTATCCTCCTTCGACCTATAAAACCAAAAACAGCTATACTAAACACTACACACACCCAGATACTTTCTAAGTCAAGCTCAGAGATCGGATCGGTCGTCGAGCAGTATTCATACCACTCTTGGTGGCAGATCAAGATGTTAACCAGTCCGTTTACGCCCACTACACTTAACTCAGAAATATCTAAGAGAAGAAACAATATACTTACAGTGCTTATAAGAAACCAGCAGCGGAAAAAAAGTACCAAGAATTAGCCCAAGAACCATACAATTCCCAGTACAGCAAAAACCTCCAAATTAGCAATTACGGTTTTTTCCAATCGAACCAAGAAACCAACAATTGATCCAAGAAATCAACAATTGGTCTCAAGAAATACCACAAATCACTAGCAATTGCTCCAATTAACCACGAGAATCAAAACCCCCAAAAATTAGGGTTTCAAGAGAAAACCCTAATTCTTGAATTAAACCTCAAGAACTCCAATTAACCACAACCGTAACCAGATCCAAGAATCACAGACTTGAATCGATTGATTCAAATCAAGATCCCCAAATCAAACCGTAATCAGAACCTAGGGCTCTGATACCATGAAAAAATGGTATCAAAACAACAAGAACACAAGGTGTAATAACCCAACCAACCACCCCTTGGTGATATTTATCTTTTATTATAACAATAAACACTGATAGCTTGTCCCCAACACGGATGCAAGCAAACAATACAACTGAAACAATATGACAGTCCCTCTATAAGGTGTTGTCTACAAAACTCACACACTAAACCTGAACCCAATACAGCCCAGAAACTAAAATAAACTATTAACCAAGATCAAGATGATCTTAATACAAAACCAGACTAACAATTACAAACTAGAGAAACAATAAACCAGAAACCAATATCAAGATGATAATCGCCAGAGAAACTAGAGAGATGAAAACCAGAGATGTGTGCAAAAGTTATGAAACCCTAGATAGATAAGATCCTTTTATAGCCTCAGAAGTTTCACTTTAAACCCTGCACAATATAAACTAAACAAAACTGGCAAAAACATTAAGTGTTAAGAAAACTGTTATAAAATATTTACCAAAGTAACCCTTATACTTTCATTAGATTGTTATTTCAACACTTTTCATAACTTTCTTTAGCTTATTTGTCTTAACTGATATAGTGTGTTGGTTCTCAGCTTATATACCCTACTGCCTAGTTTAAGTGCTCTCAATTCCTAGCTTATTTATCTGCATCCTTAGCTTTTTAGGTCTCCCTAGTTTCCATTCTAGCTTATTCTGCCTAGTTTATAGCTTATATTTCCATTAGTTTGTCTTAACAGTTAAGGGTGTTTGATTTTAGCTTATATCTATCTGCTATCATATCATAACTGCTTCTGTTTCCCCTGGCTTATTTTAGTTTATAATTTTGTTCCTAAATGTTTTTTAGACTAGTCTTCATCTTCTTACAGCTTATTTAGTTTAATTAGTATAGCTTATTTAGTTTAAGTGTGTTTGGGTTTCGGCTCTTTTTGAAACTGTTGCTTATTTCTTTTGCCATTTCCTAGCTTATTATTAAGTTTTAAAAAGTTTGCTTTTTACAAAAATCATTTTTATTAACTGCTTTTTAAGTTTTATATAAAGAAAACCAAAAAAAAATAATTTTCAAAAAGGGGAAGCCAAGGAACCCTGGGCCTCCCGCTTAGCACAGCCTCAACACAACACCACACAACAACCTGCTCTCTTCTTTGTTACATGATATATTTTTAATTTTAGTATATTTAAGGTTAGTTTAGTTGTATAACTTATTACATTTCAGCTTTTTAAGTGCTTATAAACTGCTTATTTAGAATAGTTGTAGGTTCACCCTTATTTTTCTCTTGTTACTCTTTACATTAGGCACTTTTCATAATTTTTTCATAATTTTCCTCTTTTGTTTTTTATTTTTAAATTTAATTTCCTTAAAACTGTTTTTTATTCATTAAAAATTATCTGAAAGTCAAAAAATAAAATTATTTTTTACTAAATTTTATTTTGTCATTTAGTACGTAGAAAAATTAGAATTGCACCCGTAGGCTTTGATTTGCTCTATTTTGGATTTTAGGGGTGCGTGTGCATTTTCGTTTTCGCGTTTTTAATTTGGGTAACCCTAGGATTTAGTTTTATTGCATTTTAGTGTTTTTACAGTTTCTTTAGGGTTCTTACACCCTCTATCAGTAAGAGATAAGTAATTTAATCTCTTCTATCATTATGTTTAATTTATGCTTGATTATGTGTGCTTGTCTTACATTGATTAACATGTCTAGCGAAATTAACATAGTGTTTGCTTAGATTTAATGAAACCTAGTCATTAACTATTGATTGTCGTCTCTTTTTTATGTGATTGTTAAACGTTAGGTTAGGAAAACTTGCTTCTTCTTTAGTGTTGCGAGCTTGAACGTCCTAAAAAATGTATTTATGTCCAAATATGCACTAGTAGACTTTTCGTTGTGTTTATTGCGTGAATTGTGATTGTTGATATAGTAGATTTGGGGTAAATAACTTAAGTTACTTGGCGATCCCGATTTTCTAGAGGAGATTAATATATTTATAGAGTTAGGGCATTAGGCACCTCCTTACGACTTATGGAATACAACGCGCCACTTTGACAAGGATGTGACAATTCAAATAACCAATCGGAGATAACTAGGGAGTAGTGAAATCTAAGTAAACACACCTTCCTTATCATACGAATCCATAAATTTATTTTCTTTCAATTTTAGTTTTTAATTAGTTAATTAGTAGTTTTTAGTAGTTGATAATCAAACCCCCAATTCAAATACCGAGACTTTTACCTGCTTTATAAAAAATGTGAAAACATAAAAAAAATCATCCCTCACCTGAGACCTATTCATCATACATTTTGACCTTCCCAACACTATTCTCTTAGAGAACGATCAATCCCCCGTGTCTTGCCTATACTACATTACAATGGTTAGGTACACTGCATAGGAGGATTGTAAAACTTCTTCGCAAGGTTACAATTTCCCATCAATGACCTAGCCTCGAGCTTTTGCAAGGTTTTTGCGGGGCCTTTGCGAGCCTTTTTGAACCATGAAATAGGGAGGTTTAGAGATAAGGTTTAAGTATTTTTAAGATTACATATGTAGTTATAGTAAATTGAGGATAAGTTGGATAATTATGTAATGAAAGGTTGTTGGGTTAATTCTTTGAAAATGTATTATAGTTGTAAAAAAATCATCTTCGGTGTATCGAACTTTTTGTCTTCATATATGTAATAAAGATAAAAAAACATTTTGTGATGACCATTTAACCCATGTGGTAAATTATATAAATGGTCCTTGTGGTTTAGCGAAAATTGCATCCACAATCCCTAACATAAATTTTTATTTTGGATCCGTTACGTTTTTATAAACGTTTTTTCTACGTTATAATCTATGATTATACGTTTTAGTCTATTTCTATAAGTTTTCACATGATATTTTTATTCACTTTTGATTTTTTTTGTCACAAGTGAAATTGTTTTATCGAAAAAAATTTTATTAGAAAATATTAAGAAAAAACAAAATTTTCATAAAAAATTTTTAAAAAAAGTCGAAAAAAAATTGAAGAATTTTTTCATAAAAAAAAAATCGTAAAAAAAATTTAAACAAATTTTCGTAAATAAAAATTTCGTGAAAAATTTCAAAAAGATTTTCGTAAAAAATTAAAAAAAAATCAGAAAAATATTTGAAAAAAAAAAGATTCTCGAAAAAAATTGCAGAAAAAAAGATTTTTGAAAAAAAAAAAATTCGGAAAAAAAATAGAGACGGTGGACGCAATTTTTTCCAAACGACAGGGACCATTTATGTTATATAGCCTAGGGACGGTGGATGCAATTTTCACAAAATCTCATGGACCATTTATGTAATTTAGAAGGGTAAAATGGTCATAATACATATATGAAAACAAAAGTGTTAACATTAGTGTTCAAAAAAGGATTTTTTCTAGTTTGATACACTGAAGATGATTTTTTGACAACTATGATACAATTTCAAAGAATTAACCCAAGGTTGTTAAAGTAAATTTTTGTAAAAGTAAACATAGGTGGGGGTATATATTGTAAGTTATTGTATTAGTATTGATGCATGCATGCATGCACTAGCAAAACGTTATTACGTGAGCGGTTTTCGTAAAAATGATAATGCATGCAAGTGAGATTTATGAAATGCTCGCAATATGTTTATTGTGAGTGGACTACACTTAGTCTAGCATAGGTACGTGTTAAATGATGTTTTACGTTGTATGCGAGATAACTTTCCGGTTGTGACTTAAATGAACACGTAAACTTTCGGAATGGATAAACTCGAGTTATAGGGTAGTATTGACCTGAAAATATGCAGGTTGTCACATACACACTTACCTAATGGAAATAAATACAATTGAGTTCTTCAGCCATTCAAAAAATATATATATATACAATTGAGTTCTTCCACGTATTAGAAAATTTCCAATCGAATTCACTTGAGATGCACTCACATTACCGGATTCATTACTTCACAATTTCTCTATTCTTTATTGCTCAAATGAAAAACCAAAATAATCTCAGGGGCTTTAAATTCAAGATTTAATATGTATTAAAACGTTTAAAAGATTTAAACGTAATTTAATTTCCTCCAATAACCCTACCATCTATGTTAATTTTGATTTCTTTAGTTTAATCAAAATTAACTATTTTCTACCACTTTCTTAATACTGTATGTGTGAAAATCACTAATCAGACAATAAAAGCGGGAGAGACGAACTATGAATGTAAGTATCTGTATATACTGTGGATTTGTTCCTTCGACCGTATGACTGGATGTAATCCACACATTGCGTTTGTATCTTGTTGACAATGGTGAACAGATAGATTTCACACAGTGGAAACACACAGTTAACAGAATTCTGTTATGTTTCTATCATTGAATTGAAATGAAGGATCAAGTCCCTTATATAGAGAGTTTAACTGAAAACAGAAAAGAAACACTAAGCTACTTAGAGTTTACAAAGTTGTCATTATGTGAGTCCCTCTACTATTGGTAGTTTTGCTACCGCCTACCCTTGACCTCCTTTACTTTGACATATCTTCTGACATATGATGGATGCAATCCACATACAATGATGATATTGGTGCCCTCGGGCATGTGGCTGGATGTTATCTGTACACACTTACTGTAGTTTTGCATTCGGGCGTGTGGCTGGATGTTATCTGTACAAACTTACAATAGTTTTGCATTCGGGCGTGTAGCTGGATGTTATGTACACATATTTACATTGGTGGTCGTTTTGGCACTGTGTTGGATGCGGTCCACACACTTATCGATCCGCGAGGGACATGCAACATAAAAACTATTTTTTCTACATTCATAAGAAAGGGTGATCATAATTTTATAAACTATATACATCAAGCATGATGATATCTGGTGACAAATATAAACGAGCTTGATAAGATAGACCTAAGGAAATGAAGAAATCAAACTTGCATGGTGTAAGGGTTTTATCAACAATAATTGTCCACGAGCAAATCTCGTTGCTTTCAACGTACAAATTTGGTAAATCAAGGTAATATTTTGTTTTGAGTTTTGGCCTACCATAATTTAAAGCCCTTCAACTCTTCAAATTGCCCTAAATTCAAAGCTCGTCAACAATATGAAATATATTCCAAAAGATTGTTACTGGTTCATTTTAAAAACAATACTCGTGCATATACATATTGCAAACTTCAAAGTCTTCTTCCCATATAGAGGAAGAGACTTTTTTTTTTTTTTAATTACAAAAGCAAAATACATACATAGAGCACACACATTTATTTTGGACACACATGCAAAAGATCGATAAATCCAGAACATTCTAGATCAAAGGATCACTAGCTTTTAAAGGTAGACACGTTCATACGTGTGTGTTGCATGCAAAACTATAGATGCATGCTTATTATCTTCCAATTTTGGAGGTCGAACAACTCATATTATTTGCTGTAACAGAGTTGTTGATGAGCAGCAACTATCAAAAGTCCTTGTGAGATTGTAAGGTGAATGATCTTTACCGAGCCAACCATAGATTTCAAAGATTATGTTGTCACCGGGGGCTTTTGTGGAGCCATTTAAAGTTCGGACTTGGACATAATCAATGAACCAGTTAGGGTAACTTCCTGAGAAATCTGATGATAGGGTTATGGCACATACGGATGACTTCATGCAAGTAGTTGGTATAATGAAGTAATCAAGATTTCCCTTTTCAAAATAGTTATGGCCGGAACCCATATTTCCATATTGCTCTAGGTTGGTGATATTCACTTTTGTGCCATAGGCGTCTTGTAGGATCAAACCTATCTTAGAATCGGTTGAAGAGGAATTACCATCTTCTGTCCCTGTCTTCACTAAGATCGTGTAAACACAACACTGCTGTCAAAAGCAACAATAAATATGTATAGTTAATTATACTGTAATAAATTCATCTAAATAAGAATTAAGTTACAATCGCATGCATATATACTTGCGAAAATAGATGGACGAATTGAAGCAATAATAGTAGCTACTATACTTACGGAGCTGACAGAAGCCTGCACAATTGCTTAGAATAAGAGAAGAAGAAGGTAGGTGCTTAAATTGCTTATAGCCATCTTGATAGCTAGAAGGAAAACTGATCGAGTGTAAGTATTATAAGTGGCCGCTGGCCTTTATATAGCAAAATGAAATTGGAATTAATTAATTATATCACAGGAAAACTGATAGCTAGAAGGGAGGTGCTTAAATTGCTTATATATACTTGACATGAAAGTTCACATGTACTCCCAACCTTAATAGTTCACATGAAAGTTCTATGCCACACCGTAGATAATATATAATAAGAAATTGTAATTATAAATTTCTTCTTTTATTTGCATCATTGTACGGTATTCTTAATTTACTGTCACTACAACAAAACCAGGCTATTGGGACCTTTCCATGGGACCCTTTTTACTTGAGGATCTTAATAACTAATTTATTAGGATGCGCTAGTTTTTTAATCCTTTTACAATCAAATTAATAATACACTTAATAAATTGGTTCTATTAGAGAACACTTTTAGGACCCTTGTTCGCTAAGGTCTTATATAATAGATCTTAATAGGACACTTCACTTGTATGTCCTATTACATCCAAGATACAGACGCTTTGTTCGTTGGGGTCCTTTAGAATAAAACCTAATAGGACACTGATATGTTGGTTGATTCGTGCCAAACCGCTGTTATCTCACACAAGCTAGCCACTTGTGAATGACTAACCGAAGAAACTTAAAACAGCTCGTATAATCGATTCACGACATCAAGGCTTAGGGTTATGTGTATGGATAAAACCTCAATATCGATATCAAAAATAATCACGAAGATAGATTCAAATTCCTTTAGGAAAAGAATAATAAATCAAATCCTGTGTGATCGTTGATACGGATTAGTCAACCCGAATCGCTTCTCAACGAGGCGTGAATTGCCAACGCTGCTTTTGGTTTGGAATTTAATGCTCGATGTATTGGATTAATGATTTGATTTTATTAAACTACGTAAATAGGGAAAGTAATTAAGGAAATCTAAACTACGGAAATCCTAAGTGCAAAATTACTAAAACAAAATTAATAAAACTTAAATAAAATGCAACTACGCCTAAATTATATCCTAAAATGCCTAAAATTACTTTTACTCTAGAAATGCAATGTGAAAACTATTAATGAATTAAAACTATTTTTTTGGATTTTTCCGATTTTATTAAAATTAAAAACTAATTTTTAACTATTAAAACTAAATTAAAATACTAAAAATATGAAAATTAAGGAGAAAAATATGAAACTATTTTTATAAAATCTAAAATACCATAAGAGAAATTTCAAAACTATTTTTTATTTTTCCGATTAATTTTTTCTATTTTCTACAAATTTAAAACTATTTAAACCTAATTTAAATTGTGAAAATACCAAATAAAAGGGAAAAATAGGAAAAATATTTTTATGCTTTTTATATTTTTCTTAAACTGGGAAAATTGAAAATTATTTTTGAACTTTTTCTTAATTATTTGCAATAAAAGCTATTTAAAATGCCTAAAACTATTTTAAATTGAGAAAAATAGCAAACAAGGACCAAAAATTATGAAAACTCAGAAAATTCTAAAATATTAATCTAAATCTATGAAAAATAAGAAATCATAAGCATATGTGTGAGATATGAGGTCAGCAGTAAACCGATTCTAAATAAGCACTGAAAATAAGCAAACAAGCAAAATAAGCCACCACATCACATCAAGCTAGATTATACTATAACCACTCTAAATCAACTAACTATCGCTACTCCTAACCTTAAATAAGCAGCTTTACTCAGATTATGATGCTAATCGATCTACTTCCCAAACAAAGTTATGACCCACCTGCTTGAGCCATCGCACTGCCTAATCTAAGAAACTTATGTGAAAACCGGATATGTGGTCTTCAAGACCACCTAGCAAACTACAATTGGACCAAATTTGAGACCCTAACTACTTGAAATGAACATCGTGTAATGTCTGCAAGATCCGCAAAAACAGATTTTGACATGTTTTGACTTTTAAGAACGATTATGAAGGTTGACTTATTTGAGACTTGAATCAAATTGTTGAACTGTTAATGATATAATATTATGAAATGAAAACAATGCAAGCTTACTTATCAAGTTATACACCCATATTCTAGATTATAGCAACTGATTTTCACAGATTTGAGAACGAGAGCGCTTTAGATGAAATTTTGACTTAGATCGCAAAGGGTTGCAAAACGAGGATGATATGAGTGAGATAAACTATAGTAAGCCTAAAACAACCGATCTACTCTAATATTTTAACCTTTAGCACGCTTTTAGTACTAAACCAAACACCCTTAATGATGTAAAATGTAATCAATCCTAGTTAAATCAAATGACAAGATCATTCCAACATCAAACAGATTCAATGCATTAAATGAAACCATGTGATGAGAATAAACACTACTTATAACAGATCTAAGAGAAACAATATCCGCTTGCATTTATTAAGCTAGAAATAAGATTGAGCTCACACTTACAAGAAGTCCAAATTAATTTTGAGCATGATAACAAGATTAAACCCAATGTAAAACACCAAACAAAAACCCAATTCAGGAACTAGATTAACCCAATTCCATTTCGAACCAAATGAGAACACCAATTGACTTTCGTTGACCAAGTTCTTTTGTGAATGCGAGTGAATGAAATGGAACAAGAAGATATTAAAATAAGCTCATAAAAGCTATGGACGTTTTATATGAGCTTATTACAATCTTTAAAACAAATTTTATTTAGTATTCAAATAGTGAAAATGCAAGATCAAATGAAACTTGGAAACTTTTATTAAAACCGAAATTAGATTACAAAAGGAACCGAGATTACATAAAACTCTTAAGAAAACATTACTTAACTACTAAAAGTCAAAAATACAAGAAACATTGGTCAATTTTAAGGAAAAATAATGCACGACTAAAATTGTGAGCTGTGGGTCCTTTATATAGCCTTCATCGCCTTGATCCTCTTCGAAGAGCCTAGAAGGCTTATCCACACCACATGTCAATCCATTGTCATCATATCCAATCGAGCTCTCCAATTCACCGGTGAGGTGTTTCGCCAATGAGGCTCTCCATTTGTCCACGCTGGCGACTTATCCCGACAAGTCGCCTTCTGAAGGATAGGAGATGCTTAGTACGAGGTAAGGTGGGTGATTCGGTGTGGGTAAATGGTCGAAAAGTGAATGGGTAAAAGGGTTGTTTGGGTTGGGAAGAAGCAACTGCTTAGGCGCTTGGATTGTTTATATTAAATCAAATGGGGTCGACCGGTCTCTCGGGTTCGACTCGGGTAAAATAGCGGTAATGGGTTGAGATAGTATTAAAGGGCACCGGTTTGTTTATCGGACCGGTAATGTGAATTGATATTGGGTCAAGGCTTTGTATTTGGACTTAGGATTAGGTTTGGACTAGTATTTTGATCCAAAGGTAACCATAGGGACCAAATTTGCATATGTCAAATTTGAGGACCATAAATGTAATTCGAAAGTATCTTCCAAGGATTGTTTTTGTCAATCTTCAAATAGACCAAGGGCCAATTTGCAACTTCTGAAACTTCAGGGGTCAATTCTGCCAAATGCTCAAACTTGAGGGGCCAGTTTTGACATTTCTAAAAACTTGATTATATATTCCAAAATCATCCTGAGAATAAAATCTTCATAAATGCATAATTTTGATCTTCCGCTTGGCTTAAGCTCTTAATCTCTCGTGCTCTGATTTACGTCCGATTTGGTTCCTTTTTGTGTTTTACATATCCGCACTGCACAAGCACAAACTCAAGAAACCACAAATATTAGCAATAAATGGCTCTTTCTTGGTTATTTTGGGTCAGCTTTGATAATGAAAAGGTATGTGTTTTAGCACATACCAAAATACCCCTGACGAGACCATTGTCGTGTCCTCACGCAATGCAATCAACTCACGCTTCTAAAATCAAGGATTTCAATCTCTTTCTACTAAACCTATGAAGAAGTAGCAAAGATTCCTCAAAAGAGATTAAGAACCCTTAATTCTAAAACGCCCGCTTACCTTTTAATTCACAAGTATAGATATTACGATTAACACATTCCGTTATGAATGACGGTTTGTTGAACTTTCATGTCGATCAATAACTCCAACATTTTTCAAACGACACGTTAGGATCACGGAGTAGAAAACACAACACGTGAAGTGACCATACGGATAGAATACATCGCCCCGATTTTTCACAAGTCCCAAACTAAGCGTGAAACCCAAATCATTGTTAAGTATGATTCTAGATGCTAACACTACCCATGGAAGTTACTTGTGTAATTACCTTTGTTCCCATTTTCCTATTTTCCTCTAGATTTTTTATTTTTGTGAGAAATGAATTTCTTCAAATTCTCGCTTCGATAAGAATTAATCCGATAAAGATATAAAGCTAAGTCGATAATTAGTTATCCATCTTCTCTCAAGAACCATTGTCCCAAAAATGAGGTCCACATCAAGGAATTTTTATTCACTTATATTTTTGACTTTTTTCAACATTTTTCAACATCATTTTTTTTTTATTCACTTATACTTTTGCACTTATATGAGCTATGAACTACGGAGCTTCACGGGTAATTCCAAGACTATAGGCTTCATGAAATGAGGATCCCGGCTGGCTAGGCTAAGACCTCACTCAATCCCGGCTAAAGATCCAAGGGTCCGATCTCGACACCGCAGCTCATAACTTTTCTTATTACTTTTTCACTTATCACTTATTGCTCATTTATTTATTACGGATCCTTGATGTGTACCCAATTTTTAAAACAAAAATTCTTTTAAGAAGATAAAGAACTAACTATCGCCAAAAACTCAACATCTCTAATTATTATTAGACAGATATGGGGTGAAACAATTTTGTGGGAACAAAAAGCCATAAGTACCTTCGATGGGCTCTAAAGAGAACCAACTACTCCACGCTTAGCATCTAAACTCATAAGTAACTCTATCATTTCTCGATCTCCGCAAATTTAAAATCCCAAATAATGAGATCCGCGGATGCTTACCGATAATTTTAGATTACCTATGGTTAAGGGAACAAGTTAGGGCTCAACACGCCCGGTCAAGTCGTAATTCCATTCCTACTCTTACCAATGAAAGTCAACAAGGTGTCAAAACATATATTAACTTAGAAAATGCTTCGCCTAATGAAATTAAGTCATGCATATTTAAAGTCACTCAGTGAAACTTGCAAAATCTTGGCCTCATGAGCTAGAATTTTATAGCTTCTTGTCTAAGAGACTAGCAAAACTTTTCAATCAAAAAGACTTAACAAAAGCTTACAAAATTTTAAATTTTTCTCATTTTGCACAATTTTTTTTATTTTCTAAGGAAAACGGGTCATGAGAGTATACGACAAAAATAAGCAAGTGCGGTCAAATCAGATCAAGATTACCCTACCCCAGACTAGAACGAAACATTGTCCTCAATGTTTAAAGCAAGGGTATCACGAAAATCTAAAAGCCGCTTATTAAGTATGCTAAAAGATAAACGTTAGTCGATAAGATTAGGATATCGGATTTCCATCAAGATCGATCATGAAACTCGAGTGGAAAAAGACAAACTTCGAGCACGAGAGTCTTCATATCGGGAACATCCTAAACACAACATCACAAACAACCAAACATGAGAAATCAAGAGGCTAACCCTTCACGCCACTTATTAGAAAGAAAATAGAGATAAGCATGGGGTGCCTCCCACTAAGCGCCATCTTTTTGATCACCGAGTCGCTAGCCCCGACTCGTCCCCGAATTCATTTGTCCGTGGGGAAGAAAGTGGTAGAGATACTGTGGTCAAAACGGTGTCCTCATTCCCAAGGAATGAGATCAAGGTTGGGAGAGGAAAGAAAATGTCGGGCTTAAGCACATAAGGTATATCATGAAAGAATGATCCATCATCCGGCGGTTTAGCGGGCGGACGAAAGGATGACGGATTGCAATAAGAATACTCCATAGAAGAAGGGAGTCCATGGTACAGAAAGGTGTATTTCAAAGGTTCAAACATGAAGGCATCCAAGATAGGATCCTTTTTCCGAATAACTTTGGTGATAAGAATGTACTCTTCGATGAGTATCCCAGGGTTAAAAATCTTGTCCTCAGAAAGGAACGAAATCAAAGTATCATCTACGTGAAAATCCTCACGAGGAGAAGAATCACTCGGATAAAAATAGTGTGGGACCTCCGAATCAACAAGCTCATCACCAAATCTTAACTTCCTTATCTTTCTTTGGGTAAACGGATCATAGTATTCTTCTTCATTCTCGTAAAGAATCGAGTCGGTGGGAGCAAGTTCATCGGTGAACTTCAAGTAAATCGACGGATCTTGATATAACAAATATTCAATTTCGCGTAAGTCGGCTCTAAAATCAAAGATGTCATCCTCACTTCCCGGTGGAAGAGGATCCATGCGAGCGAGTTCATCGGCGAACTCCTCGAGAAGTAAATCAATGGAAAAATCCTTGAGCTCGGGCTCCGAAGGATTAAAAGACGGCTTGATTTCTTTAATAACTTTTTCTTCCGAAGGAATATAAAAATCCCCATAAAGCATTTTTTCAATCAAACGAATATCTCCTTCGATGTCGATGTCAGCGTTATCAATTTCCGGTGAAACTGAATCATTTTTCAAATAAGCCTCAATTTCTTTCATGATAGAATCATCCTCCTCATTTTGAGTATGGGAAGGGGAAGAATCAGAAATGATTTGTTTAGAAGAAAGTTCCATATTTTCGTAAGATGGAGTGGGATTGCCACCAAAGAAAACTCGACGCTTTTAGGAACAAGATCAATCCGATACACGTAAAGCGGAGGTGGGACAAGTGGTGTGCTCTTAGAGCTAGCATCTTCCACTACAACCGTTGTAGTCTCCTTTTCTAGTTTCTTCTTTTGCTCAGCACGTATCGTCGACAAACTCTTAACCGTGAAACGTGAAAGACTCGGATCAATTCTTGATGTCTTAGGCCCAACTTTTTAAACCACCGGAGGTTGGACGTTTTTGGTACTTCCATTATTAGTAGGAATTCCCGGGTCCTTTGTCACCTCGGTGTTACTAATTTTTGCCACATCATATTGTTTGGTAAAAGATTTAGAAGTATGGTTAACGTTAAATGTGACGGCTTCTTTTCCAACTCTTAAAGTGATTTCTCCTTCATACACATCAATCAACGCATGGCCCGTCCTTAAGAAGCATCTTCCGAGAATAAGGGGCACACGAGGGTCGGCATCGAAATCAACGACAACAAAATCTGCGGGGAAATCAAACTTCCCCACTTTAACAAAAACATCCTCGGCTATACCGATTGGTGTTGTCGTAGTTCGGTCGGCTAGATCGAGGGTCATACATGTCGGGGTAAGTGGGGCAATGAAAGCTTATCGTAAGTTGATTTCGCATCAAATTGATACTCGCGCCAAGATCGCCAAGGAGAATCGAATAATTTCTTGAAAATCGCACGGAATGAGGAACTTGCCGGGTCACCTAACTTTTCGGAAGTTTCTTGAGAATAACCCGAACAATTCTCATTCAAAGACGTTTTGCCAAATCCACAATTTTTTCTTTGTTACTTAATAATCCTTTTAGTGTTGAAACAAACTTAGGCATGAGAAGAAGAGCATCCATGGCTAATTTCAAGTGAAGATCTTGAAATATTTGAAAGAATTTTTCCATTTGAAGATTTTCTTATTCACGTTGCTTTTGATCATTCATCCTTGATGGGTACGGAAGTGTTGTTTTGAGTTAGTCTTTTCAAAGACTAACCGAGCATCCTTGGGCTCGACGCCGGACAACCGTGGGTTGGACATTCTCAAGACTCCTTATTAGTAGGAAGCACCGGGTCCTTTGTCACCCTGGGCCACGGTCTACCACACAAGACGGAGAAGAAGAAATAGTGGTAGGAGCCTGGTCCATCGTAAGCAACACCACTTCGGTAGTGATAGCTTTCATGTCACCTCTCGGGTTAGGAATAGTATTACCGGAAGAGAACCGGAACCCGAGGGTTGAGAATAAGAAGTAGAAGGTTGATTAGCTTGAAAGAAACTAGCCATCATATCCTCATTTCTCTCATCCGCTTGTTACCGTAGCTTCAATTTCCTTTTGAAACCGGCCTCATGCCGTTAATTTGAGTTTGCAAATTTTAATGGTATTGTCGGAACTCTTCATGTAAGATGTAAACTCGTTGTTTGGAACAACTTGATGAGATGGTTGATATTGTTGTTGAGGAGGGTGTTGATAAACTTGAGGTGGAGGAGCTTGGTAGTTTTGATTACCATGATTGAGATTGGCTCCTCGGTTTTGATTGTAAGATTGGTTTTGATAACGGTTTTGGTTTTGTTGAGGAACGGGTGCAAAACCGGGTGGTCCCATTTGGTTGGCACGGTATCCTTGGTTTTGATTTTGAACCGGATTAGCAGAGGCTTCTAGACGAAGAAACAACCGGTCGGTTTCTAGACGAAGAAACTTTTGACTTATTTTCGATAATCATTCTAATATCGGTGGGCATACGACTCAAGATATTACCACCCGCGCCGCAAGGTTTAATCTTGATCGGACGGAGTAAGAGCATTATAGAACGATCAATCGATGAAGATCGGTAAAACCGTGATTTGGGCATTTACGAAAAGTTCCTTGAATCTATCCCATGCTTCTCCAAAACTTTCGCCAAATTTTTGTTGAAAATTTATGATTTGATTTCGTAACATTGTTATTTTTGACTGAGGAAAGAATTGGTTTACAAATTTCTTAGAAAGATCTTCCCATGTTGTAATCGATCGAGGGGTTCTTTTTCAGCCAAGTCCGGCTGCCCCTCGCGGAAAATGGAAACAATCTCAACTTAATCGACTCATGAGACGCCCAAAGTTTATCGTAGAAGCAACTTGATTAAACCAACTGAGGGTGCATGGGCTCCTCATGATCTAAACCACAAAAAGGTTTATTAGACACCAATTGTATTAAATTTGTTTTAGTTCAAAATTTTCGTGTTAATTGGTGGAAGTACAATAGCATCACCGTAGCCGCTCACGGAGCATGAAGTAACTCGCTCATCGCTCGAGTGTCCGCCATGACGGGTTCTTCAACGATAGTACGTAACTCGGCACGCCTATTCTTTGATTACGCCTACGTCGTGATTGAGAGCGAAAAGCATGCACTTAAAACCAAGGCAATTAAAAGAGACCGATATTCGAAAACACAAGTGAACTTAACCAATAATCCCAAGTGAATAAATCACCTCTATTAGACAAACGCACAAGCGAGCGGAGAAGCTTTGTAGGTTAGCTAAGCTTATTAAAACCCGCTTCTTTTCACCGCAATTTAATGTCGCCGCCCTTATACCCACCACACGCTTTGTTTATCCGATAGAAATAAATCAATTCAAGCGACACAAAGGCAAGTTTTTGATCTTTAGTTCGGGAACTTATTAATGATAACACCTCCGTTGAGAATGTTATATAATTGGTGTCTTCTATTTATTAGCAAAACACAAGAGAAAATCTTTTGTATTTTTAATATGATATATATATATACAAAAGAAAAGGAAAATATTTTTTATTTTTTATTTTATAGAAAATAGTAACTTCACGAATGAAGGATCTCGAGTCACTAATCGTCAAACCTCAAACGATATTGTCGTGACACAACCTCCCCAGCAAGCGCCTAAAATTTGATTCGTACAAACCGCTGTTATCTCACACAAGCTAGCCACTGTGAATGACTAACCGAAGAAACTTAAAACATTTCGTATAATCGATTCACCGACATCAAGGCTTAGGGTTATGTGTATGGATAAAACCTCAATATCGATATCAAAAATAATCACGAAGATAGATTCAAATTCCTTTAGGAAAAAGAATAATAAATCAAATCCCGTGTGTGATCGTTGATACGGATTAGTCAACCCGAATCGTTTCCCAACGAGGCGTGAATTGCCAACGTCGTTTTTGGTTTGGAATTTAATGCTCGATGTATTGGATTAATGATTTAATTTTATTAAACTACAGAAATAGGGAAAGTAATTAAGGAAATCTAAACTACGGGAAATCCTAAGTGCAAAATTACTAAAACGAAATTAATAAAACGTAAATAAAATGCAACTACGTCTAAATTATATCCTAAAAATGCCTAAAATTACTTTTACTCTAGAAATGCAATGTGAAAACTATTATTGAATTAAAACTATTTTTTTTTTGGATTTTTCTGGATTTTATTAAAATTAAAAACTAATTTTTAACTATTAAAACTAAATTAAAATACTAAAAATATGAAAATTAAGGAGAAAAATATGAAACTATTTTTATAAAATCTAAAATACCATAAGAGAATTTTCAAAACTATATTTTTATTTTTCTGATTAATTTTTTCTATTTTCTACAAATTTAAAACTATTTAAACCTAATTTAAATTGTGAAAAATAGCAAATAAAAGGGGGAAAATAGGGAAAATATTTTTATGCTTTTATATTTTTCTTAAACTGGGAAAATTGAAAATTATTTTTGGAACTTTTTCTTAATTATTTGCAATAAAAGCTATTTAAAATGCCTAAAACTATTTTAAATTGAGAAAAATAGCAAACAAAGGACCAAAAATTATGAAAACTCAGGAAAATTCTAAAATATTAATCTAAATCTATGAAAATAAGAAATCATAAGCATATGTGTGAGATATGAGGGTCAGCAGTAAACCGATTCTAAATAAGCACTGAAAATAAGCAAACAAGCAAAATAAGCCACCACATCATATCAAGCTAGATTATACTATAACCACTCTAAATCAACTAACTACTGCTACTCCTAACCTTAAATAAGCAGTTTACTCAGATTATGATGCTAACTGATCTACTTCCCAAACAGGTTTTGACCCACCTGTTTGAGCTACTGCACCAGCTAATCTAAGAAACTTATGTGAAAACCAGATATGTGGTCTTCAAGACCACCTAGCAAACTACAATTGGACCAAATTTGAGACCCTAACTACTTGAAATGAACATCTGCAATGTCTCGCAAGATCCGAAAAAATGTATTTTGACATGTTTGACTTTTAAGAACAATTATGAAGGTTGATTTATTTGAGATTTGAATCAAATTGTTGAACTGTTAATGATATAATATTATGAAATGAAAACAATGCAAGCTTACTTATCAAGTTATACACCCATATTCTAGATTATAGCAACTGATTTTCACAGATTTGAGAATGAGAGCAGTTTAGATGAAATTTTGACTTAGACTGCAAAGGGTTGCAAAACAAGGACATATATGAGTGAGATAAACTATAGTAAGCCTAAAACAACTGATCTACTCTAATATTTTAACCTTTAGCATAGTTTTTAGTACTAAACCAAACACTCCTTAATGACAGAAAATGTAATCAATCCTAGTTAAATCAAAATGACAAGATCATTCCAACATCAAAACAGATTCAATGCATTAAAATGAAACCATGTGACAGCAATAAACACTACTTATAACAGATCTAAGAGAAACAATATCTGCTACCATTTATTAAGCTAGAAATAAGATTGAGCTCACACTTACAAGAAGTCCAGCCAATTTTGAGCATGATAACAGTATTAAACCCAATGTAAAACACCAAACAAAAACCCAATTCAGCAATTAGATTAACCCAATTCCATTTCTGAACCAAATGAGAACACCAGTTGACTTTCGTTGACCAAGTTCTTTTGTGAATGTGAGTGAATGAAATGGAACAGTTAAGAAAATAAGCTCATAAAAGCTATGGACAGCTTATATGAGCTTATTACAATCTTTAAAACAACTTATTTAGTATTCAAATAGTGAAAATGCAAGATCAAAATGAAACTTGGAAACTTTTATTAAAACTGAAATTAGATTACAAAAGGAACTGAGATTACATAAAACTTTTAAGAAAACATTATTTAACTACTAAAAAGCTGAAAAATACTAGAAACATTGACTGAATTTTAAGGAAAAATAATGCACGACTAAAATTGTGAGCCAAGGGGTCCTTTATATAGCCTTCATCAGTCTTGGATCCTCTTGGAAGAGCCTAGAAGGCTTATCCACAACCACATGTCAATCCATTGTCATCATATCCAATCAGAGCTCTCCAATTCACCTGGTGAGGTGTTTCGGCCAATGAGGGCTCTCTATTTGTCCACGTTGGCAGCTTATCCTGACAAGTCAGCTTCTAGAAGGATAGGAGATGCTTAGTACGAGGTAAGGTAGGTGATTGGGTGTGGGTAAATGGCTGTAAAAGTGAATGGGTAAAAGGGTTGTTTGGGTTGGGGAAGAAGCAACTGTTTAGGCGCGTTTGGATTGTTTATATTAAATCAAATGGGGTTGACCGGGTCTTGGGGTTTGACTCGGGTAAAAATAGCGGGTAATGGGTTGAGATAGTATTAAAGGGTACCGGGTTTGTTTACTGGACCGGGTAATGTGAATTGATATTGGGCCGAAGGCTTTGTATTTGGACTTAGGATTAGGTTTGGACTAGTATTTTGATCCAAAGGTAACCATAGGGACCAAATTTGCGTATGCTGAAATTTGAGGGACCATAAATGTAATTATGAAAGTATCATCCAAGGATTGTTTTTGTCAATCTTCAAATAGACCAAGGGCCAATTTGCAACTTTTGAAACTTCAGGGGTCAATTCTGCCAAATGCTCAAACTTGAGGGGCCAGTTTTGACATTTCTAAAAACTTGATTATATCTTCCAAAAATCATCCTCGGAGAATAAAATCTTCATAAATGCACAATTTTGATCTTCCGGCTTGGCTTAAGCTCTCTTAATCTCTCGTGCTCTGATTTACGCCCCGATTTGGTTCCTTTTGTGTGTTTTACATATCCGCACTGCACAAGCACAAACTCAAGAAAACCACAAATATTAGCAATAAACGGCTCTTTCTTGATTATTTTGGGTCAGTTTTGATAATGAAAAGGTATGTGTTTTAGCACATACCATTGGTCTTATTACATTTTATTTTATAGGACTTTTATCTATAAAGGTCCTATTTTGAGAGAAACTAATAAGTCACCTCATACACATGTCCTATGAAATTAAGTTTTATAGGACACTTGGTACACATGTGGTCCTATTACCCGTTACATTGTCACGCTTTCAAATGTTACACTAAACAAAGACAGATAATCAAATACTCGGTGTAATGTGTGCAAGACATTTCCACGTGTTATTTTTGGATACGGAAATACATCTCGCTCTCTTGTTACACAAAAAGTTTAATTTAAAAGACTTGAATACACTTTAACCAAAATGTTGACAACATAGCAAATTTTGACCTATCAACATGTAAAGGTGTCAAAACATATTATTTTCTTCATACTTTGCCCTAGTTTTGTATAAAAATTTACCAGCTTTGTTCAATGATATAATAAGGCTTGTTGGGTTAACCAAAGCCCGATTAATCCACTCCTAAATAACTTGAACCCATATTAGGGTCGTGTACGGGTAATAGTTTTCAAATCACACTTACACCACTTACTATCTCACATTATTATTGTAAAATTTTAAAAGAGACTTGAAATTACAACCTCTTTATATCTTTTAGGTATGTAAAGTGGTTAAAGATAACACACATGTCTTTTTGTAGGTTCTTTAGGAATTTTTCGTTCTTACACATAATATTGAGTATCGATAAGGCTTACCCTGTTCGTAACAGTTATGCGTAAACATGCACACATACTGATCATAAATATATTCCAGATACATACAACATCCTCATACAGACACACATATGGTAACAACATCTATCACTAAATCAATTGTATTAATATGGTTCAATCCTCAAACTTTTACTACCTCCGTCCCAAATTATAAGTCCAGTTTGACTTTTTGACTTAAACTTTGACCTTAAATAATTTTGTTTGTATTATATAATACTTGATGCAAAATATATAAATGGACTGTGTTTTAAATGTATTTTCATTTGGTATAATTTTCATCAAGTGTTATATAATACAAACGGAAATATTTAAGATCAAAGTTCGAGTCAAAAGTCAAACTGACTTAAATTTTGGGACTGAGGAGTACAATTTCGCTTTCTAGCACATGCACTCTTTCTTCTCTCGCAATAACTATAAATTGAACCCGTATGTGTAGCATCAAGCGTCACACCAGAATCACAAGTTCACAAGTATAATTATTTGCCGCTATATACCGTCACTTTGTACGGATACACGCCTAGTATATTTTAATATTTTTAAGACTAAAATGTTTATACTTTCTAGATTGTATTCTCGCTTTTAATTCTCTACTATTAAAATACCAATTATCCTTTGTGATTGTTTTAAATTTTTAGTCTTTCCCTCCTGCCTAAAGTTTTTGTTTCCGCTAGTTCCCTCTCAATATTTTGGGTCCCACCAAAAATGAGATCCACAAATCTTTTAATGTCATTATCTTCCTCCGAAACCGTCCATCACGTCTCCTTTTCTCACATATCCATCTGTCACACACACTTAATTGTTCCTCATTCTCCCGGCTCCCGCAACCGTTGATATGGGCTACCTTTTTATGAACCGTAAGTATCTAACTGTACATAAATCCATATCGGAGAAAGGGGTAATATTAACCTATATAACAAAGTTAATGAATTTTCGTATAATTACGTATTAGGTGCGATTATGTGGGTTGTTAAATATTAATCACTCACTTCTGATGTTGATATCATGTTAATGCCTTAACCTCGTGTGATCTTTAAGTTACTTGTTTAATTCATTCTTTTTCGGTATTAACGCTTTTGCGCCTTTACCATTATATGCTTTTATTTGTAGCCTTTGGTGGAAGATGGTGGAAATGGATCAATGGTCAACGTTATTCCTAGTATTTTGGCACAAAAGTATGGACTCAGATTACATGTTTTGTTTAGTGAGCATGGTTACCCCTACTTACGTAAAAACTAGTGAATTTAGTCATTCGTGGATCCTTTGCAAAAAATGCCATAATTTTGACATGGTATTCAAATAAAAATGTTGAATCGTGTAAAGGTATTCTTAAAGTACTATGTATATGTGTAAGTCTTTGTTTTTCTTCTTGTTTAGGTGACATTTGTATCTTCGTGAGATGTATCTATGTGGATTCACATCTTTAGGTGAGACAATACAACTTGTCGGATATTATTGACGCTTTTCCACTGGAGTAATCTATGGTAATGTCCTATCTTTGGTAATGTAATTATTTTTCTAAACATGATATTGCCTATGAAACCATCATTTTACTAACACACTGTACTTATATATTAGTATATGTATATGTATTGTTTTCCATAGGTGGATTCAGATCATACCGCAAGGATATCTTCAAAGACGCTCACTTGGCAAACAATGATAATCTTGTTATTTCATAAGAATTTTGTACAATGACTTAGCTTATTATTATTTCGATTTTATGTACAATTGCTAGATCGCTTCTTCCCACGATAATATGTGTTGTATAGATATATTGAAACTTTTGTATAGTAAGCGACCACTTTGAATGTTAATGATTTCTTAGTTTATTTATAGTATTATAGCTTATTATTTGTGAACAAAATGACATTGATCGATAATACATTAGGTACTTGAATTAACAAAAATGGGACAAACCTGCCTTTTATAACACTAAATTTGGTTCTAATAAAGCACCTATGTATTAGGACCTTTTTCTTGGTACTAAATAAGACTTTATTCATTATATTTTCATCCTATAAAATGTGTGTTAGGACCTCGTGAAAGTGTCCCATAACAAAACAAACGGGTAAGCATATATTAGAACACCGGATAGCATCCTATAATGTGGTCTATTAGGACGCCATTTTGGTCGCATAAACATTTTTATGAGACCAAAAAATTAGTTTTAAAATGTTGAAGTTTATTAAGACGCCAATAAGTGTCCTAAATATCTATTACAACCCCTTCCTACGAGACACTTTTATTTTGGTTCTATTAGATTAAAGGTCCTATAAACTATTTTTATAGGACTCTAACAGTTGTCCTATAAGCCCCTTTTTCTTGTAGTGTGTAATAGTTACCACCATTACATCATCCCTAAAAAAAACTCTTATAATCATCTTGATTCTTCAACACTAATTCTTATAATCATCTTGATATATTAGCATCGATTCTCACATCCTCATTTAATTCATGATTGGTTATTAGTAGGGGTGGAAACGAGTCGAGTCGTCGTAAAAGCTCGGATCGATCGGTAAAAGCTCGAACGAGCCGAGTCTAAACGAGCTCGATCCCGAGCTCGAGCCTAAGTTGGGCTCATTTAATAATCAAGCTCGAGCCCAAGCTCTATATAAAAGCTCGCTTAGGATCGCGAGCCTAAACGAGCCCTAAAAATATGTACGATACATATTTTCTATACGTGATAACCATGTTAACGAGCTCGAGCCTTGTGTTAACGAGCCGAGCTTTGTGTTAACGAGCCGAGCTCCATTTGAACCTAATTTTTTCTACACATCAATATAAATTAGCCGAGTTCGAGCCGAGCTCGAGCTTGTGAAAAGTTTCACGAGCCGAGCTCAAAATGTGAGGCTCAAACGAGCTCGAGCTCGAGCTTTTTATATAAACGAGCCGAGCTTGAGCTCACGACAGTTCGGGCTCGGCTCGACTCGTTTTCACCTCTAGTTATTAGGTTAGTGGGGCTAAATCATTAAGGGTGTAGAGATTATTTTAATTGCTACTAGTGCCATCGCTCCATTAATTCTTATCACTAAAAGACACAATTGGTATTATTATATTTATTGTTCATCACTTATACTCATGCTATATTCATTATCGTTGGTTTACATTAATTGACTAAGGATCTATTTTTGTTAGTATTTAAACCCTAATCGCTAGGGTTTTCTTGCTAGTAGTAGAAGAGTAGACGCTTTTCTTTTCCGTTTTTTTTTTTTTTATGGTTTTACTATGATGAAGGGTTTCTTGGATTTGGGTGGGGTGAGAAAAGAAGAAAAGAAAAAGAGAATGAGTCGACTAGATTTAGCTTGGATGCTTCAACTATGGCTTCTAACTTCGACGCTTTCGAAAGTTAGCTTACAAGAATAAGCCAAAGCGTGTGGTGCCGATGGTACACCATGTGAACTCGTGAGTGGTAATCGATGCGATCATATGGTGTTATCGTTAGGACCATCGATATCAACTTTACTACATTATAAACAATATAGAAGAAGATATAAAGATGAAGATGGAGGTGGTGGTGGCGTTAAGAAGAAGAAGAGAGAAAGAGATAGAGATAGAAAGAAACAAAAGATATTATTAGATGAAGAATGAGAAAGATACAAGTGAGAAAGAATACATAGAGAAAGAACCACATACTAGCACGCCTCATATGGAAGACATGGGTTCCTTTTATATAAAAGAAACCCTTACAAGGTTTATGAGATGGGGCGATGTGGGATAGCATACTAAGATACATAGTAATATTATCGGAATAGCTTATCAACCTAACTATTACACGTTTCATCATTACAAGACTCAATGACTCGACAATGATCATCACTTCCTTCTAACAATCTCCCCCTAAGGGGCAATCATTAAGATCTCACTTTGATTCCATTGATGATCAATACTTCCATTACTAACAATCTCCCCCTAAGGGGTGATCATTGAGATCTCTCTTTGTAATCTTGATCTTTGATCTTTGAATCTTGTATTTCTTTAACTTTTCATCATGTTGTGTAATAGTTGTGCTAGTTCATTTGTTCCTTCATGCTATGCGAACTTTGTTCAATGTCTTTGATCTAGTGATCAATTGTGATATATGCTTGCCTTTCATCAACATGTTCAAGGATCTTGTCTCGGCGTCTTCTCCAACATGCTCATACTTCTTGTTAAAGCTTTGATCTTCATACTAATGTAGTCCTCATTTATTTCTTTGTTCTTGACATTCTTGTTCAGCTTTTGACTTTGATATTACTCTTTATCTTTTTCTTGATTTCTTTGTCTTGAACGTTCTACTATGATCTTTGAGGATATTAGTATGAGCATGTGGAGTAGAAGCTGATGATGTATATGGTGATAGTAACGGTCTCTCCTGGAACTTCTGGTCTTTTTAATTACCTACATGAAAACAGTTAGCAAGCTTAGACTTTGAGATTGTTAACAGCATAGTGTGAAAACACCCTCTAATCCTCACAAAGGCCATTCCCGAATCAGATACCCGAAGGCTAACAAAGAGATACCAAAGTAACCCTAATAGTTCAAGTGAGTCGTTGGAGATAACCTTACGACTGTAGACTGTTTGAGAGCGCTAAACGTAAAAGTGAAAGATTACCAAAGCGACCTGTTGTCACGATTTCCATTCAATCATTGAGGATTTTTTCCTCTCACGAATATTCTGACAAATTTCTGCATAGGACTCAATAAAATATACATCTTGTGCTCTTGATGTTGAACAACAAGTGTAGTAGTGTTCCTAAGATATCTTTTGATGAATCTCAAGGCTCTAGACTCATTTAGTGCGTTATAAAATGAGCGGAGACTGGAGAAGGGTCTCCTGTTTTCAATATCAACATATCTCGCAATGAGAAGTCGATAGATTACAGTGGTTCCCCGTGAGATTGAAACAAATCCTTTTGAGAGAACTTGAGTGGCTAGAATGTTAAGTGTAGTGCATCACTGGTCCATGACGTCTTGTCTTCAACACCGGTATCATTTTAATGATAACTAGTAGCATTGGAATTGAACCCGATTTATGCCCTAAGTTGAATTTTGGAGGACTTTACTTTGTATTTCTTTTTAATTTTTCAACCCCTTCTTTCATCGTACTCACATTTATCCTTTTTTCAATCATCCCTAAGGACTTATAATCTATCTATTTGGGATTTTCCTTAGGTAGATCCCTCCCTGTGGCGGATCATAGGACATGGTTCCTAACCTTAGTCACCTTATAAATCCATGACTATCCTATGTTGCCATAAAACATTTATAGAAAATATCTCAAAGTGCTTATTAATATAAAGCATGTTTTGTTGACACTTTGAGAGTTTTGTGGTTTTCGTAAATACTCCCACTTCACATGTGCTCGTGCAATTTTTGACTTAAATTTGCACATGCGAGAGGAGTTCGCACTTTTGAATTGATCCACTCTTGAATAGACAATCCCCCGAGGGACACGTTTACGTTGTATTGTTAAAGATATCCATTGTCAGCTTTTAGGTGACAACTAACTCTAATAACTATCTCGAAGTTGTTAACACTTCTTGAAAAGAAGGTTAGAACCGTCATAGTTCTTGTCTAACAAGAGTTTCTCGAATCGGTACACTCTAATCAGACAAGTTCTTTTTGAGACCAAGTCCTTTGGTTTAATGACATTTTTATTTCGTCAATTCATGGGTGATATCTGAGTCCAATGATTAACTCTTGACAAGGTACATTCTACTCAGATAAGTCCTATACAAGACAAGTCTTTTCGATTCCTAACAGTTAAGCTTCGTCAATTCGTGATATTGTTTATATCAACTGATTTAGCATGAATTTTGGAACAATATAGTTTTGATATACTCCTCCTCAAAACAAAGGCTCGTTTTGAGAATTTAAACTTTTCAAACAGTTTAGAGGAAGGAATCTTCTTGAGCAAAATTATGAAAGAGTAAGAAATTTAAGTTACAGAAACATCTTGAATGAATTTGCATAAAGGTTTCTGAAAAACAAAGACTTCTCTTTTGTTTTATTGGGAATGTCGCACTGAGGCGTACAATAGTGTCCATTTTAGGATAAATGCTCGATGTTGATAAAAATCATTTTTGCATAGCAGTTTCCTTTCTTTAAAGTCCGTGTTGTATGCTGAAATACTTACAAGCCATTTAGATTAAGCGCGGGTTTCGTACTAAAGTATACGAAAGCCATTAAATTTTAAGTTCGGGTTACAGTCTGAAGTAACTGCAAGCCATTAAAGAAAATTTTGAAGAATGACATGTTTTGAAAACATTTTGAGTTTAGTAAACTCTCGCTCAAGCAGATGTACATATCCGTATCATTGTTGAATAACATTTCTAGAGACGTACATAATATCAATTATACGAGAGACATGTCGCGAAAAGAATATTTTTGGATTTTTAAAATTTTTAATTGTTTTGATATTTGACATTTTCTATTTTTGTATTTTGTTTTTGTTTTTATAAAAGAACCAGAAAATCAAAAATAGAAGATTGAAAGAAAGATTTTGTAGAATTCACAGAATTGGAATCATGTGATGAACTGGGTTCAGAGATAGTTGATTCACCTGCAATCAAAGACGAAGAGTTTTCACTAATAACAGTGTTAGAAGTAAATGTTTCCTCACTCTGAGGGTGATCAATATCGACGGTTTTATAGGTTTCTACTTTCTTATCCTGATGATGTTCACTATTATTTGTTTTGGTGCAAGTATCAACAATATTTCCTGTGGGAATCCATCTAAGACCAACTATTTAAAAAAAATTTCCTTTGGGGATCCACTTAAGGTAAGATCTTGGCATAGTTTTCTTATCAGATGCAACGGAAGTCTCAGTTTTTGAAAAACTACATCCTTTAGAGATCCACCGTTTAGGTTTCTTAGGCTTTGTCTCCTTATCAATGGGTTTTTTTCTATATGATATCTTAGTGGATTGTGCTTTGGCACGGGACTTTTCCCTTTTGAGATATTATGAAACACATGCATCATGATTAGCTGAAAAGACACATTTTTTACATGTAGAACAGACAAATTCAACATTCTTGTTTAAAATAGCAACTTTATCTTTGTCACTACAGTCATTTGACGTTTGTTTGTTGTTCGAAAAATACTTTGAATTCCTAGTGTTGCATTCTATGTGCCTAGCATTTTTCTTTACGTGCTACTCTTAGATGCATGCTAATGCCTAGTTTGAATGATCTTAGGTAATGGTTTGCTACTACTAGTAGTGGCTTGTGATACTGTAGAATTCATCACCCTAAATTTTGTACCTGATAAGGTTTTAAATGTACCATTTTGAGGGTCGTTTAAGTCCTTATTTGATCACTTTTGTATCCGTTATTGCTTAATATCGCTCCTTTTCACTTTTAGGTCTCTCAAGGCAAAATGCTGGAATGGCACTTATTTGGACGAAAAGCGCGAATATATGAAGAAAATGGCCAAAGTCGAATCGAGACACTCAAAGTCACGAAATGTAAGGCGACGGCGTCAGTGTTAATTATACTGCCGGAGGATTTTGTGACGATACAAGAGCTAAATACCCTATTTTCAAGTGACGACGCGGGCTTTAAAAGAGTAGGCCGCTGCTACCGACGGCCTAGATACAACCCGCACGACGCCGAAGTCAAGAGGACGGCCACGGACATAAGGTGACGCCGTCGCAAGGTTAACGTGGCCAAGACGAAACCCTAATGACGGCGACACGACGGCGCCACGAAACATAAGGTGACGCCGTCGCATATGTAATCTTATATAGAATCCGAATTTTTCGTTTTAGAGAGAGTCTTTTGGAGTAAAAAAACCTAAACCGAACCTAAGGTGTCTTGTACAAGATTTTAGGGTTTTAAACCCTATCTTACATCAAGATAAGTATTTACTTCATTAATTCAATTATGTCTTTGATTATTTGTGTGTATGCTTGCATGTTCTCCATGTCCGGCTAATTTATTTGTGTGTTTGCTTAGGAAGTATGAAACTTAATTATTGAATATTGATTGGTTGTTTCTTATCTTAGTTGATCAATGATCTAGTAATGCGATAGGTTATTCGTTGTGTACTTAATGCTTAATTCATCTTTGTGAACCTTAGAATATGATTACCTGAGTAGTTGTAGGCTAAATTATCCAAAGAGTGCCTTAGAGTAAGAGTTTATCATCCCTAGTGGGTTTTGTAGACGAGACCCTTTGGTAAGTTCAAAGAGTTAGGGAGAAATGCATACCCTACAACTTTAGACACACAACGCAACTAAGAATAAGGACGTGACAACTCAACCATCGATATGAGATAATTAAGGAGTAGTACAACCTAAGTAAACACATCTTTAAACTATCATACGAGCACACATTAATTAGACATAGACTCCCACAACCTTAGTTTAGATAATTAGATAATAGTAGAGTAATCGGTAGAAATACCAACCCCCAAATCCAATACCCGAGATTCGTACCTTTCCATTTCATAAAATATAAAAATACAAAATAATCTTCCTCAACCTTAACCTTAGCGTAGTAACTTCTTACTAGCATTCCTATTCCCCTAGAGAACGATATCAATACCCGTGGCTTACCTTAATTACTACACTACAACGATTAGGTTCATCGCCTAGGGTGTTATAAAACTTGCTCAAGAAAAGGAAGTTTCCTTGACCCCGAACGACGCGTGTAGCGTTATCAAGTTTTTGGCGCTACTGTCGGGGAATAGAATAGCTAGTTAGTAGTCCAATTGCTTAGGTTCTTTTCTTGATTCGTATCAAGTAAATTTTTCTCATTTTTAGCTTTCTCTTAGCCTATCCCCTTCTTCGTGACCTTTTTTGTAACACCCATCACTTTTCATCATGGAGGATGATAACCAACCACCACTCATCAACCCACCGCCAAATGACCCGCCAAGAGCCCGTACTCTTGGTGAATACTCAAGACCAAGCCACCTAGGCTATAGGAACACCATTGAGCTTCCCACCAAGCCCAAACTACAGCCTGCGATCCGACACCATCCGGTTGGTGCAAACGGATGTGCATTCCATGGACTTCGTTCAAGATCCAAATCAAGATCCGAGGGATTTCTCAAAATTGTCGATTCCATCGACCTTGATGCTACTACTCGGGAGACCATGCGCTGCGTCTCTTCCAATTCTCTCTACGGGACCAAGCTAGTAATTGGCTTGAGCGACTTCCCACGGCTCCATCTCAAGTTGGGATGATCTTACCTCTTGTTTCCTTGCTCAATTTTTCCCACCGGGAGAACCACTAAGCTTAGGAATGACATCTTGATGTTCCAACAACGCCAAGGTGAATCTCTATGAAGCATGGACTCGATTTAAGGACTTACTTCATAAAGTCCTCATCACGGCATTGATCTTTGGCTCCAAGTCCAAATCTTTTATGATCATGTCAACTTCCCCACCAAGCGATCCATTGACCAAGCGGCCGGTGGAAAACTTAGTGATCTCACCGCGGAAGAATCATGGGGTATAATAGAGGACCTCGCCTCTATGACAACGAAGTTGGGATGACCCCGTGAGCTGCCCAAAACCGTTAAGGCAATCTCCTTGCCTCCTTCCGACCGTAGGATGATCGAACTTGAAGATCAAGTTAAATTCCTAATGAGCTCCTACGAAAATCCTAAATCTTCACACCATGTGAACAAAGTTTCTTCCTCGTGTGAGCCGTTTTGTGATCCTCATAACACAAGACTAGCACTCGATCCCCGAACATGCTTCCGCTGACTACGCATCCTCACGTATTAATGGAACGGGAGGAAGATTCCCTACAATACCCGGACCTAGGAATTTCAATGAAACCCGAGAGGCATGGAAAGGCAAGCCCGACTTCACTGGGGCAAACCAAAGAATTCACCTCCAATGATTTCTCATGGCCCCACCTAACGGTCCTAACCAAAAAACGTCAAGGATGTTGCAAAACCTAGTTGCATCCCAAGAAACCCAAATGGCTAAGCTCTCGGACCGCTTTAACCATCAACAAGCCGAGATGGATAGGAAAATAGACAACCTTTTGAAAGCCATAACTAATAGTGATAAGAAGGTTAGTGCTATCTCAACTCCCGAGCCTCGTGTATAGAGATTAAGGATCCAAGCAAGCTAACTAAGCATGTCCAATTCGTCAATACCATCGCCTTAGTTGAACCTAATGGAACAAATGACGAAGAGGACTATACACTTGTGGATGATGAAACACCCGAGGAAGTAGATGAAGTAGACATTGACTATTTCAACAAATTTCCTACGGAAGAAGAACTATCTCGCCACCTCACTTAGTGTGTGACCTCGTCACATGTATGTTAGGAAAAGCCCTCGAATCAAGTTTGGGAACCCTTGGAATCTTAACATACCATGTTTCAAAGGACACCTTTTTGTGGAAAAGGCCTACATTGATCGCAAGTCCCCAATCAACATAATGACTAGCACCTACTACAATTGGATATTGAAGAAGCCTATTCCAACTAGGCAAGACCCTAATGATCCTAATGTTAGTTGCAATTTTCTCGGAAGAATTAAGGGATTGCCCGCTTATGTAGGTAGTTTCACGCTTCCTACGGACTTCATAATTGTGGATGATATTAGCACGCCATAGACCCTAGCTTGTCCCATGTTATTCTAGGAAAACCTTTCATGGAAAGCACCGGATGACCTATAATCCCTCATTAGAGTAGTGCGATTCAAGAATGAGACCGATGACATAGCTTACCAAATGCCGCTTAAGATTGAGAAGTTTTCATCACTCTAATGATGAAAAGGAACTTAAACCTGTCGGTCTATTATAGGAATGATGAGGATAGGGAGAAAGGTGTAGATTATGTTATGGCTAAGATTTTCGGATTCTATAAGGATTGCTTGAGCCTAGGATCGAATATAGGACCGATTGGGGAGAGGATGAACTCTTAGAGAAGTGCATTATAGGGCACTTCTACAACATGGAATCCCCATTAGAGACCGTCAAGAGGGCGGTGGTGAGGAAACGAGGAGCACGACTATGAGTCTAGCTACAAGACTCTTAAATAAAGAAAAGCGCGTGGGAGGCAACCCATGCTTAATTGTTTGCTTGTTAGTGTCATATATCTTTTATTAATTGTTTATCCTCATGTTTAAATTTGTAAAATGCTTTATTTTGTTTTTAACCTCGCCTTAATTGCATATAAAGGTATTTTACATAAGGGATAACTCAGAGAGGATTACACACGCTTTCAAAAGAAACGTAAACATGAGAATAACAATTAACTAAAAGATATTTATGTTTGTTTGTTCGAGTCAAATGCTTATATCGAGTCATAATGGATGTTTTTGCGAAATTTTTCCGATTCTAAAGATGTAAATTTTCCGAATTTTTTCGTAAAATCGCAGACCGCTTTTGTCGGGATAACCGACGGTGGCCAGAAGGAGTAAAACATCGATTACTTTTTTCTCGCTTTCGAGCTACTTATAAATTTTTGGAATTTTCGTGTCTTAATTTTCTTAGAAATTGTAAACATCCATTCCACAAGCATTATATCCTAGTTTAAATAGAGTCTTATATATATTATTACCACCGATTTTACGCGAAGGTTTCGTTTGTTTTCTTCAAGTGTGCGTGTTTAGTTTGTCGAGAAGAAGTTACATAAGATTGGAAGGAGCTTTTCACGCAATAATTCTTTTTGAAAAGGATTTAACCACCACTTTACACGGATCCTACCAAGCTAATCGGGGAGTATTAGTTTCTTCGCTTTTAATTACCTTCCATTATCATAACTTTGATATTTTGGGAACATTGGGGACAATGTTCGGTTTAAGTGTAGGAGGGAAAATAAAACGGAACTTTGAAACTATGCTTATCCTTGATTATTTGCTTTGTCCAATTGCATTTGTGTAATAAACCATGAGAAAATGTCGGTTAGGTAATTTTGGCACCAAATTTAAAATTTTTCATGACATATAGGAGTGGGCCATTAGTCTTAACAAAAGCGCCTCATGGATAGGAAGTTGCATGACTAGCACAAAACCCTTTACCACCCAAATTCCACCCAAAATGTGAGGATCGCCTTAGATTAGTAGGAATTAAAGTATTCATCTTCAATGCTTAGAGTGTGAACCGGTAGTATATTAGATTCTAGAACTTGTTTTGTGATGCATTCCGAGATCGCAAGTGAGGCTACACTTGTGTAGTTAGGAATAACTAAATGATAAGAGGCATTAGGATAACCCTTGTTTGATACCCGTACTATAATTACTTCTTCCATATCGGTTGAGTAATTCCTCACACCCTTTGCGTTGTACTCATTTTTAGTACACGATACCCCTAGTTAACCCCTCAGAGCCTATCCTTTTCGCGGTTCTCGTGATGTTTCGGTTTTTCCGGAATATCAATGAAGAGCATTGTTTACACCCCACCCCCAAATATACACCCAAATCACCTTAGCCTACCCCTTATGCACTCACTTTTAGTGCAAATGTTTGTTATCACCCTAAACCCTTAGTTCAATTATCTAGTTGCTTGCATAAGTTGCTAAGTCGAGTCATATCCTTTGTATACAGTTTTGGGACGATTGGGATTCATGGGAAAAGTTAAAGTTTATGAAATGACGGGAAGGGAATGTTAAATTCAAATTCCCTTTGTTTGCATAATAATGTACCCCAAGTGTTTTGATCTTTTCAAATTCGGGTCAAATTAGTGTTAGAGTAATAAAAACTCAAGTGTAGGGATATGCCTATAAATCCCTATCATTTGATGTTACCATAGAGGATGGAAGAGTAAAAGTGTATGGAAAAAAAAAAAAAAAAAAAAATCGAAAAAATAGAAAAAGAAAAAAAAAAAAAATAGAGTGTAAAAAAAAAAAAAAAAAGGGCTACCATCCTACATCTATCCTTTAAATTTATGTTTGTTTATTTCGTTACCTAGAGTTTTAGAGTGTCGAGTCTTGGCTTAGCAACGCCATTCTTCGTATGCATTTAACATAGAGATTTTGACTTGCCACCACTAAATAGCCTATCCCACCAAACCCTTGTTTTCCTACCGTAAGCCTAACATTACAACCCTTTAAAAGACCTCTTTGATAGTCTTTCCTAGGTGCTTACACCAAAGCGATGGAGGTTTGATCTATTCTCAAGCCTATGGTAATCTATGTACTAGGACCGTTAATGAGTGTTTATCTTCCATTTCCTATTTGTTATATTTCATATATACACCCGAGAGAGATGTGAGTACCCAAACACCCCATGTGAGGTGCTAGTATGTAATTCCGTGCTTGTTATGACTTTTATGGGGCTTATATGTGTTGTGGACCGCTTTGAATTAATGCTTCATGACCCCTAACTTATAAATTAATTGGCTAAAGCGCATTTGCTTGAGGACAAGCAAATGACAAGTGTAGGGATATTTGATAAGGTTTTAAAAGGTACCATTTGAGGGTCGTTTAAGTCCTTATTTGATCACTTTGTATCCGTTATTGCTTAATATCGTTCCTTTTCACTTTTAGGTCTCTCGAAGGCAAAATGCTGGAATGGCACTTATTTGGACGAAAAGGCGCGAATATATGAAGAAAATGGCCAAAGTCGAATCGAGACACTCAAAGTCGCCGAAAGCGAGGCGGCGGCGTCGGTGTTAATTGCGGCGCCGTCGGAGGATTTTTGTGACGATACAGAGCCAAATACCCTATTTTCAAGTGACGACGTCGGGCTTTAAAGAGTAGGCCGTTGCTACTCGGACGGCCTAGATGCAACCTGCACGACGCCGGTCGAAGAGGACGGCGTCACGGACATAAGGTGACGCCGCCGCAAGGTTAACGCGCCAAGACGAAACCCTAATGACGGCGACACGACGGCGCCACGAAACATTAGGTGACGCCGTCGCATATGTAATCTTATATATAGAATCCGAATTTTTCAGTTTTAGGGAGAGTCTTTTGGAGTAAAAAAACCTAAAACCGAACCTAAGGTGTCTTGTACAGTATTTTAGGGTTTTAAACCCTATCTTACATCAAGATAAGTATTTACTTCATTAATTCAATTATGTCTTTGATTATTTGTGTGTATGCTTGCATGTTCTCCATGTCCGGCTAATTTATTTGTGTGTTTGCTTAGGAAGTATGAAACTTAATTATTGAATATTGATTGGTTGTTTCTTATCTTAGTTGATCAATGATCTAGTAATGCGATAGGTCATTCGTTGTGTACTTAATGCTTGATTCATCTTTGTGAACCTTAGAATATGATTACCTGAGTAGTTGTAGGCTAAATTATCCAAAGAGTGCCTTAGAGTAAGAGTTTATCATCCCTAGTGGATTTTGTAGACGAGACCCTTTGGTAAGTTCAAAGAGTTAGGAAGAAACGCATACCCTAAACCTTTAGACACACAACGCAACTAAGAATAAAGACGTGACAACTCAACCATCAATAGGAGATAATTATGGAGTAGTACAACCTAAGTAAACACATCTACAAACTATCATACGAGCACACATTAATTAGACATAGACTCCCACAACCTTAGTTTAGATAATTAGATAATAGTAGAGTAATCGGTAGAAATACCAACCCCCCAAATCCAATACCCGAGATTCGTACCTTTCCATTTCATAAAATATAAAATACAAAAATAATCTTCCTCAACCTTAACCTTAGCGTAGTAACTTCTTACTAGCATTCCTATTCCCTAGAGAACGATATCAATACCCGTTGCTTACCCTAATTACTACACTACAACGATTAGGTTCATCGCCTAGGGTGTTATAAAACTTGCTCAAGAAAAGGAAGTTTCCTTGACCCCGAACGACGCGTGTAGCGTTATCGATTACCTAAAATTCCATCTTTTCAAATATGTGCCATTTTCCTAGCTTCTTCTAGATAGTGATTGTGGACCATGTCGTTTGATAGTGATTGTGGACCGGTGTAATCACATTTGTGTTTCTTTCAACAACATTTACATTTTCATTTTAGAAATAGAATGTGGAGTACTGGTTTTGAAAATCCATTTTCTCATTGACATATGGAGCAAATTGGGAAATTGACATTTTAGGTTTTTCAACATGTTTTGAAGTATTTGGTTTTTCCACAGTCAATGGTTTTGCAAACTTAGTATCCACACTCTTTCCTTTTATACTGTCCAACTGATCTCTCAAAAAAATCATTTTGTTCTTTCATGTCCTTGTAAGCGCGCTCATATGACAATTTGTCATACTTGCATACCTCAGATTTTTGTTCAAGTTGTTTAAAATATGACACGTTTTCTTTTTCTAATTTTTCAAATGCATTTTCATATTTTGAAACAAGTTTTGAGGTTTCATATTGAAGTTGTTCCACATAATCAACGGAATGTGTTTGAGTAACAAGAGACATAATACCAAGAGTCGAATCGCTTCAAAGAGAAAATCATTTAGGTTTTCCAAAGCTCTTCAAAACATTGATTAGCTTTCTTTACTGGATTTGTGGTCCTTGACAAAGTGAACTATTTCTTTCAAAATGCTTGTTCAAAATGAATTACCTCGCACGAATGTTGTAGAGTGGAGTGACAATTTTAGTTTCAAACACCTTTTTCATTTCATCATGAAAGTGTGAAAGCCAATTGTTTATACTGATTTTGATTTTAGATTTAACAATCATTTGAAGTTCCTCAATTCTACATTAACATCATCTAAAACTCCTCTTGCAACACTTGTGTTAAACGGATTGTTTGAAGACATTTATTCCTTATTTGAAAGAGTTTTTGAGACAACTATTGGTTTGGAAACTGGTTTTATCTTTTTGCTAAACACACCGAAAGTTTTGGAAAAGCTTGATTTATCTTTTTGTAGGACAAAAGTGATTCCAGAAAGTTTGTTTAGTTTATTATAATCTATAGGTTTTAATTCTGGGTTCTTTTGTTTCATTTTTGTTCGACTCTCTTCAACAATGTCAATTATTTCGTCAGAATCAGGAACTTTGACAGGGCATGTTTATCTAACAAGATATTTCCATTATACAAAACATTATGAGCTGTTTGAGCTTTCTTGAGAACACAAGGAGTTTTGTTACCAATAGCCATTCTTTGTTTTGTATGATAAATTCAGATAACATCTTTACTGTTTGACTTGAATGACCAGTTCTAATAAGAAGATCTTCTAATTTGTTGATTTTTTTCATTTTTGTCAAGAATTTCATCAAGAAGTTTATCTTCTTATTTTGAAAAAGTAGCTTTCAACTTTCTCTTCTCTTTTTCAAGATCAGAACAAGTTGCTTTTTTTTAGAAAGTTGGTCTTTAAGATCAATAATTTCCTCGTTCAAAGATTTTATTTTCATATTTAAATTAACATCAAGTGTGTCATACTTGATTTGCAATTGTTTTAATTTTGAAACAGAATTTCAATAACCAGCTTCTAATTCTGACTCTTTGTTTTTGTGAAATTCGTAAGCTTTTTCATTTTTCTTGTATCTCTCAAGCTCAGCGGTCAATTTCTCATTCGCAGCCTTAACCTCACGATTAACCGTTTTAACTTTCTCAATTTCAATGCCACAATTATTAGTTAATGATTCAAACAAAGAACGTGTTTCCTCATTAGTCGAATTATTTTGAGTCACCGAGCCTCCATTAGGATCCACATCTGGAGTTGCAGAGTTAATATTGCTACTACTTGGTTTGTCCAGGTATGTATCATAAGTGGGTGATGGAGTATCAGAATACTGTTCCTTATGAGTAAACATATCAATTATATCATTATTATAGCATGGATTGAGATTTGGTACCTCGGAGTTTTGTCGAGAAACCGCTTGATGTTGTGTCCGATTGATTGGTTGTAGGATTGTTGTTCGCATTATCGCTTGCTTTATAATCATCATATACACTTGGTGCATTTAAAAAGTCATGTTCCTCAGCAGTCAACTGTATCCCCGACTCATATTTGTGGCTAACATCAACATGTACTTAATATGTTGTACCTACGTCAATGCGTTGACACTACATTCTGTATCAAAATAGTTTGAATCTGGGTTGTGATCATTAGAGGTAGCATTCTGAACTGTAGTCATAAAACAGTTATACCCATTGTGATTAACCACATTCGGATTTTGTACATCTGCCTCTCGATTACAAAGATAACGCCTGCATATTGCATTTGATTCCCCATCTGTATACTCGTAGCATATCCTTGCTGTTTTCCAATAACATCGATATTATGTACGTATCTAGAAATGGCATTCAACAATGATACGGACATGTACATATGATTGAGCGAGAGTTCACAAAACTCAAAATGTTTTCAAAACATGTCGTAACCCGCACTTAAACTTTATGGCTTTCAGTTACTTCAGACTGTAACCCGGACTTAAACCTAATGGCTTATGCACACATAACAATGTATAACCCGGACTCTAAAGAAAGGAAAGTGATATACAAAATTTTTTTTTAAACATCAGACACTTATCCTAAAATGGACTCCTTCCTCTAAAGTGTTAAAAAAGTTTAAACTCTCAAAAACCAGACTTTGTTTTGAGGGGGAGTATTTGAAAAACAAAATTGTTCCAAAGTTCATGCTAAATCAGTCTTTCTCTCCGAAAGCGTTATAAAAATGTCTTTTAATCAGTTGATATAAAAAATGTCAAAGATATGCTATTTTTAAGGGGGAGAAGACGTGATTAAAATGTGATCAAAATTGTTATTGAAGCTCTAAAGAGCTCGACCTAGATATCACCACCGAATTGACGAAACTTAACTGTCAGTAATCGAAAAGACTTGTTTGAATAAGTCTTGTCTAAGTAGAATGTACCTTGTCAAGATTCAATTTGATTGGACTCAGACATCACCCATGAATTGATGAAATAAAAATTTCAGTTTTCGAAAGGACTTTTTCTCAAAAGGAACTTGTTTGATTAGAGTGTACCTATTCGAGAAACTCTTGATAGACATGAACTAATGACGGGTCTAACCTCCTCTCAAGGAGTGTTAACAACTTCATGATAGATATTGGAGCTAGTTGTTACCTAAAAGCAAACAATGGATCTCCTTAACTATGCTACGTAAACTTGTCCCTCGGGGGATTGTTTATCAAGAGCGGATCAATTCAAAAGTGCTTACTCCTCCTGCTCCCGCATGTGCAAATTTAAGTCAAAAAACTGCAAGAGCATATGTGAAGGGGGAGTCTTTCTAAAAACTACAAAACTCTCAGGTGTTAACAAAACATGTCTTTATTCATGTAACACCTTGAGATAATTTCAAATGTTTCATGGCAATAATAGGATAGTTACAAAGTTATAAGGTGATTAAGTTTAGGAATAACCGTTCTATGATCCACCAGAGCCGAAGGGATCTACCCAAGGACATCACCAATATATAGTATTAGTGAAGTCCTTACGAAAAGATTGAAAAAAGGAGAAAAGTGAGAATAAGGGGAAAGGAGTTGAAGAATGAAAAAAAACGTTCAAAAAAGGGTGAAAAGAAATGAGCCCTCCAAAATTCAACTTAGGGCAGAAACCAGGTTCAACTCATATGTTATTAGTCGTTAGTAAGGTAACAACGGTATTGAAGACAAGCCATCATGGACCCAGTTACACACTACACTTAACCTTCTAGCCACTCAAGTTCTCTCAAAAGAGCTTGTTTCATTCTCACAGGGAACCGGTGTAATCTATCGACCATTCTCTTAGATATGGTTGGTATTGAAGCAGGAGACCCCCTCCCCAGTCTCTGCAATAGGAAATCTTTATAAAAAGTGCACTACTCGAGTCTAGAGCCATGAGACTCATCAAAAGATCTCTTAGGTACACTTAAATGTTCTACACTTGATGTTCAACAATAAGAGCACAAGATGTATATTCTATTGAGTCCTACGCAAATCTTAGCAATCTGCCAGAACATTTATGAGAGGAAAAAAATCCTCAATGATTGAATGGAAATCCTGCCAGGGTCAACATCAAATGACCGACAACAAAGTTGCTTTGGTAATTCTTCTCGAGTTACGCTTAGTGGTCTCAAACGGTCTGATCGTGAATTGATACTTGGTATACTTGATGGCTCACCGAATAGTTGATTTACTTGTATTCCTTCGTAAGCCTTCTTGAGGCATCCCTTCGTGAACGGCCTTTATGCGGATTAAAGGGAGTTTTCACTATCTATGTTAACAAACTCAAGTCCAAGCCTGTAAGTGTCGGAAAACCCGCTAAGGTCATTCCTGTTAAGAATAAAAACTATAATGTGGGTCAATACCATGATTCTATCCATAAGGTATTGCTAACTGTCCCCTTCTGGGATTAGGACGGCTGATTCACCCGAACAAGGGGAATAGAATCAAGACATTCGCCAATAAAACAATCATGAGTGAACAACTCTCTAAGAAAAGTTCACAGTGATCGATTGGGGAATAATTGCTAACTCGCTTTATTTCAAGAAATGACGAATGCACTTTTGCGAGAGACCATTATGATAACCACTTTCGAAGCGTCAAAGATAATTCCACATGCTCATACCTAAAGACAAAGCACTACAACCGTTCAAAGAAAGTTCTCACAAACCTAAGCAAAGTAACTTCTCAAGAAAGATTCTACGTCAAGAAAAGAATCTTCAAAGTTAAAGATAAAGATTGATGTTGGGTGTGAAGAACTACAAAGTAAAAAGACCTAAAGTCATCAGAGTGTATGAGCATGTCGGAAAGGAAGTAAAGACACCAAAGATACAGACGTTGACGAAGCGAAGGCACAAAGACAAAGATAACAAAGCATGAAAGAACAAAAGGATCTAGCACAACTATTACACAACAAGATGCAAAGTTAAAGTACACATGATTCAAAGACCGAAGATCAAGATTACTAAGAGAGATCTCAATGATCACCCCTTAGGGGGAGATTGTTAGCAATAGAAGTGTTGATCATCAATGGAATTAAAGGAAGATCTCAATGATCGCCCCTTAGGGGGAGATTGTTAGAAGTAGAAGTGACGATCATTGACGAGTAGTTGAGTCTTGTAATTAGATAACGTGTAACAATTAAGTCTATAAGCTAGTCCGTTATATTTTCTGTGTAAGTTAGTCACCAATCCCACATCGCCCCTAATATGAAACCATGTAAGTTCCTTCACTTATAAAAGGAACTCAATACCTCTCATATAGGTGGATGTTGGTGTGTGTAAGCTAAGGTGTATTTTCTTATTCTCTAAATAATATATTTTCTTTCTCTCTTCTCTTCTTGTTAACGCCAGCATCACCATCTCGTCATCTCCATCTTCTCATATTTATTCTGTCTTCTATATCTTACCATATTGTGTAGAGTTGACATATATCGAGGGTCCTACAATATTCTACCTAATACAAGGTAGAAGATACCGAGTATTCTTTTTTTGGGTAAAGGGGAGTAATCCTGCACCCTGGTAAATAAATTAACCAAATAAACGTTTAAGTACAATGTATATGAGTGAAATCCCATATATCAGCCCGTTACATAGGCATAGAGCTTACATAACAAGATACTTCCTATTTTCTACACAAGAAAACAAACCACTACTCAAATGATAACAAATGACACAACGAAATAAGATTACTTCCTAGGACCTTGAAACTTTGTGCCATACATGGCATTAAAGTTATCCAAATTCGGAAGATCACGAACTGCTTTGCATAGTCATCAAGTCATATTCATCATAGTCATCTTCAAACCCCGGCCACCGCCAAATATATTAGCGAGACTCATCAAATGGGTTAGCAACAACCTCATCTTCAGAATCAGACACCTCAATCTCTCCCACTTTAGAAAAAGGGTTAGCTCTCTTAGTAGAAGAGGTAGACGGAATAGATACCGAGTATTCCATCAAAACACTGTTTGAAGACCTAGAAATAGTTCCTCGAGAAAGGGTTCCTCGAAAAAATTACCAAAAATTCGAATTTGTCCAAAAATGAAATTTATGCGAAAGTCGATGTATTATCTTTCTTATACAAGAGAGATAATACCGAGTATACCGATTAATCTTCGAAAAAGTGACCAGAAGTAGTTCCCCAAAAAATTAGGAGGTACCTCGAAAGTTGAAAATTCGAATTTGTGCCCGAAATATTAGGTAGTTCCTCGAAATTTTTTAGATCCTCGAAAAATTGGCTGTTTGAAGACAAGGACTAAAAATCTATGTATTTGACGTTTTTGATTCGATTTTTTCATCAAAGCTTCTTGAAAACAACAAATATTTCAAGAAAATTTGTAACTTTTATATTTTAAACCCTAAAAATCACAACTTTATGACAAAAGATGTGTTTTTGTACAAAACACAACTTTAACACAAAGTTTACTCAAACAAGTCTAATATGACAAAAACTTCAATAAAAACACTAACTTGAACCTACAAACATGCAAAGTTTGAAGCTTTTGATAAAAGTTATACTTTTTAACCAAAAAACTCATACAAACACTCGTAAATCATTGTTATGCTCTTGATACTACTTGTTAGGACCATAGATATCAACTTTATACTATACAATAAACAATATAGAAGAAGATATAAAGATGGAGATGGAGGTGGTGGTGGCGTTAAGAAGAAGAGAGAAAGAGATAGAGATAGAAAGAAAAGAAAGATATTATTATATGAATAATGAGAAAGATACAAGTGAGAAAGAATACATTGAGAAAGAATCACACACTAGCACACCTCATATGGAAGACATGGGTTCTTTTTATAGACAAGGAACCCTTACAAGGTTTATGAGATGGGGCGATGTGGGATAGCATACTAAGATACATAGTAATATTATCAGACTAGCTTATCAACCTAACTATTACACGTTTCATCATTACAAGACTCAATGACTCGACAATGATCGTCGATCACTTCCATTTCTAATAGTTATTGTTGGTGGTAATGTGGTGGAGGATGATGTTGGGTTGTCGCAACCTACTGTCAATGTTGAACCTCGGTGTGTCACGAATGATAATATTAATGCTAGGGCCGTTTCTAATGAAAGCATGCTTGGGAAAGAACCTAGTAAAATGTCTAATGATGTTGCTCCTTCTTTGCATGAAGCTACTCCTAATAGAGATGTTGTTGGGGAATCAAGTAATGATAATGTGGTTCCTAATGTTTAGCGGTACTAATAATGATGTGCATTCTACTAATATTCATGGTACTAACATGGGTGGTAACATCCCTATGAGCTATGCAAATAAATTAAATCTGTCGCTTGGGACTAAGGCCAATTTTCGGAAAGTTGATGATAATGTGCCACAAGATGCCGAATACGATGTCGGGTTACCTATTGCTTCGGTTCCTGAGGTACATGAGAGGTTCAAGAACTCGCTATATGGGTATTTCATTGGTAAAAGACTTGCTTTCCCCGTTGTCAATTGGTTTTTGTACGTAATAGCTGGAAAAAACACGGTGTTTAGAAAGCAACAATGAACGCTAAGGGGTTTTTAATTTTTAAATTATCGACTACTCGGGGTGCAGAATCTATAAATTTCGAAGAGTAACTATTTTTTTTCTATTTTATTAAATTGATTTGTGAGGTTCTTTCATAAAAAGTTTGGTGACTTTAGACCCATATACCCGTTTCCTCTTAGTTAAGGTGCGTTTGGTATCCTACTATGAGAATGAGACTATTACTATGAAAGTGATTAAAGGTGTTTGTTTAAGATGAGAGGGCCTACCACTATGGTAATGAATGATATATATAATCCATACTTCATATACATCAAGTGAGCTAGGAATATATCTTTCATAGGTGAGGGACTCACCACTACTGTCAAACTCATAATCATTGTCATTCATGACAGCATACCAAACACACCCTAAGGGTGCATTTGGTTTGTCGTTATGAATCACAATGAGTATGGGTGTTGGTATAGAGTGGAATGATAATGGGGGTATGAAGAAACCATCCACACATCTATACTATCTAATATACCAAAATACTGTACCACCAAATAAAGCGTTGCATTAAATTTTATTATTAAAAACACTTCCATATTTAGCACAAATGTACAACACCCAAATGCATCCATTCATTCCAAAACCACGTGCGGGAACACGTGAGGTAGCCTAAGACTTCTCAATACTCCTGCTTCAATACTTTTGGGAACTCTTTAATCATTTTAATTATGCGTTACAATTTGATCGCATTAACTTCTATTTCAATATTCATAAATCAATCAAAAACACAGTTTCAAAAATCAAAAACCCATTTCATATATTTGGAGACAGTTCATCAAGGGAGTATCACCGATTCAAACATTTTCAAGATCCCTTTGTAGTCGATTTATGCCGATGATTAGAAGGATTATGTAGAGTGATATATCATTCAAGGTAAATACACTCATTATTTTAATTTCTTTTATCACAATCGAAACCCATAATTATGTTTTTGATTAATAATTAATCGAGGAATCAAGGTTTTTATTTTTGATAATAGGTTTTATTTTTAGAATGCATTTAGGTCTAACCTATGGGCTGCTGCAAGTTAATTCTTATCAATGTATTCTTCATGCCATTTGTTCCACTTTTCCCCTTTTTTCAATTGATTTTGTTAAATATACATGAAATACAGGTAGGTGATGGCGGGTTTTATTTTATCCTGTTAACTGGAGGAAATCCATCTTTGTTTATGTATAAATTGAAGTGCATTGAACACATATGGTTGCTTTCTCAAGCACCAATTCAGGTAATATTTATTGTTTAATTTATATATTTTTCTTTTTCTGGGTTTTATAAGTATTTTAATCCATGACTACATCTATTTGGTTTGTTTTATACTTTTCTTCAATAGGATGGGATGAATAAATCTCGCCGAGCTTCAAATCGATAATTATCTTTTAATTGTGTGCCTATTCAATTTTATATATATTTAATTTATTATATGTGATCTTGCATATTATGTTTCTTCAAGAACTCCATGAATGTCTTGGTGAAGAACAATTGTTTTGCAGGTAAAAATAGTCGATTATTTAATCATTTTGTAATTGTTAGCTTCGAAATTTGGTACCATTTGATTTGATCACTATTAAATTTGCAATTTCGGATGGAAAAGATACGCCTTTGTGATGGAAATTATGTACACTAAATGTTTGATGAAATGTCAAAAAAGTATTTACTTTCTTATCTGACTCCGTAAATAAAATTAGATTATCATCCGACATGTCTTTAGAAATGGTGTTCTTTGATCGATACAACTCATGTTTAATATGTACATGGTGTTTGAGTTAGTTATTTTATTGTTTTGGGCAATTGCTTGTGTTTTTAGTTTCTGTATTAGTAGATACAATGCTCTTTTTATTTAATAAATTATTGTAAGACAAAAAGGGTTAGGCACGATAAGGTAGTGTTCTAAATCTTTATGTATAGATTGCAGCTATAGTGTTCTAAATCTTATTTTTGAAAAGGTTACAATATCCTTTTTTTTCCTTCTGTGTGATACAAAGATATGGGATGAAAGGTTTATTTGCATTCTATTGTTATATGTTACAATTTCATGACGTTAAAACTAAAAAGCGACATTAAGAATCTAATGTTCCAAGAGGATAGCAAGAAAAATATAATGCCTAATGAGAACCAATACATCATGAGAAAGCTAATTCATACTTTGAGTGTGAATAGGGCCATTCTCTTTAATTGTAGGTCTGTTTCGGAATTTATTAGCTGTTGTGGATGAGAAATCGTATAGTCATTATACATTAAAAAGATATGTTTGCTACATCTTTGCAGCTAGATCAATGTCATGACTCATGTGTTGTGTTACAATTAAAAAGATCATGCATTCATTTCTTGGTTGCAGCTTGTGCATATACTGCTCACTATCTTCTATATGGGTATATAATATATTAGTATGCAAAAGGAATACACTACTAACTTTTGTTGCATGGAATCAATGATCAGTTCATGATATATCAAATTTAATCTTTTATTTATATTGATTCTTTAACAATACATGAAAACATATTGCTTAATTTTAAATGTCAGCTTTAAAGTGTCATTAATCCATATTATAATTCTAACTATGGTGTTTAATGTGCTTATGCTTGACTACCATTTAAGTTCGTATTACCGACTCGACCTACCGTGTTCTTTATCAAAAGAAAGAGATTCAAATCATTCAAGGGTATTCTCTTTAAGGTTAGGTTTAAACCTCATAATAATTTTATATATACAGTTCTAAAATAGTATGGTTTCTTGACACTTTTTTCTTTTTGGCACACAGCTAACAGAGAGGATTCAGAAGAATAAGATGCGAATTTTTAATTACAGAGCATTTCCTACAGCATCAGGTAATGCTACTTGCTGATTCTATTACTGTTAATATACTATTCTTGTTTGTGTGTGTGCTTGGGCGGTCACAAACATTGGCTCTTCCATACGTTTACTTTGAAGCCATGGAAAGTCATAAAATTTTGATCACCAATTTTGGAAACTCATAAAAAATTTCAATTATGCGTTTTCTTCTCCCAATTAAAACCATATGAATCTTCTGTTTTATTCCAATCAACAGAATCACACGTTTTCCTCTTCCATACATTTTTCCAAAAATTCAAAAGCATCCTACATATCATCTCCCAAAATAACCAATTAATTTGTGTTTGCAGCGATTCAAGAAAACTCCTCGAGGTAAGTTTACTGATGTTTTTAGTTTTTGTGACTAAGGGATCTTGGATTAATTGTTAAAATCTAAGCCATTGTTTGTTAAAGCTATTTTGCTGTGTTGTTTTTATTTGTAGTTTCGACTCATTTTATAATATTATTGGTTTGATTAATTTCTCTTCATTTGTGCCTTCCTAAATCCTAGGAAAAAATTAGGAAATCACATTCATCAAATAGTTTTAATAATTTATGTGTTCACTGATTCAATGAATAAGGTCTTCTTTAATGAATCGTGTTTTGTATTGATTCAATAATTTAGTTTTAATAATCATGATTACTAAACTAATTATGGTTGTATGATCAGCGGAGAAAGCGATTGGCCAATTAACTAAACCAAGGGCAGACTTTTTGAGGAAAATATGGAGACATGTGAATCAGTGCAAAGCACATGTCAAAGTGAAGTGAGATCATTAGTGAAGCATCTTGTGAGGTTACTCAATTTGGGACATAAAGGTTGTAGAAAACTTACGTCTGATTGTCTGATTATTTTGCTATATCGTTTTGTTGTTCTTTGTTGTTATAGGAAATGGAAAGAATTGGTAGATGAGTGTGTTGGTTCAAACAATACGAACAATGATCATCAGATTGACGGTCCTTTGACTCGACTATTTCATAACACATATGCAGGCTACGTGTCGGTAGTCACAAAATGTTACAATCTATTTCTCTAAGACCCATTTAAAGTACTTTTAAGTTAATACAACTTTTTGTCATTACAGGAGGATAAAAAGACAAAACAGTGCAGAAAAAGTTGCCGCCAACAATGAATCGACCCACTCTGAAAACTGAGGTGTGCTCTTTTTGTGTTTCTCTAACTTATCATAAAATGGCTATTTCAAATACGCTAACGAGTCATGAGCGGCTTTTGTAGCATATGTAGTCATTCCAAAACCTCACCTCAATTTGAATCATAAACCTTAACACTTGATCATCATCGAAATTCTTTTGAAATCAGTAAGTATTTTTATCTTTTCTAACAAGGAACAATCTGATGTTTTCAATTTTAAAATCAGTAAGTATATACTATGTTAAATCCATGCTTTTGTGTTTTTATGTTGAAATCAGTAAGTATATACTATGTTAAATCAATTGCTTATATTGTTGCAGGGATAAATAGTATTGAAAGAATTCATTCACAAAGGTGTATTCAATATTACATTTTTGATATAAAAAGGTATTACTGCTCGAACTATTTTATTTCTTGATTTGTGATGAATTTTTGATTTTGATCTGTAGCAAATTGATGATTCGATTTTGTGGTATATGTCAAATATTTGAATTTATGTTTTCATTGGAACATTTTGGTAGGTCCGTTTGTTTATTCAGATATAAAGAGCCAATTTGAGATGGTTTGAGAAGCAATATGATAGTCTTACTCAATAAAAGATACAGTATAAAGCCCAAAGGTACTATATAAGTTTGTAAAAATATTATTCATCAGATTCATGGTTACCAATTTAAAAAATTTCCAATGCTCGCTATAATTTTTAATCAAAACAAAGCGATTGAAAGGCTTTCTTTACTAAATTGTCTGTGAGGGCCTTGGATTAAAAGGATTTGTGTGGGTCAATGGGTTCATACCGAAATGTTTGAAAACATTATTAGAATGGTCAAATTTGTTCTCAAAAGTAGAGGTGGCAATGGTGGCTTTGATGTCAAAGATTTGTTTTTGACTTATGTAAATAAAAAGATACGCTTATATTAATTATCTTTCTCGACATGTGGTAGTGTATCAAAGTTTAGTTTAGTTTTTTGCTTTTTAGGTCGGCTTTGTTAACATCAAACATTGGTCGGTAAATAATTTCTCGAGCAGCTCTAAAGTATAAAATCGTATATATAGCTCTTTAGGGGCCGGGTATGTGATTATGCTTATTTGGTTCTTATTTTCTTCTTGTGTAATTACTTACTGAAAATGACTTATTTTGCCATGTGCGAGATGGAGGTGCTATTCAATTTATGTAAATTAGTTTGTTTAATAAAAGTTGAAATTGGAAGTCATTTTGTAATGTCGTACTGTATTTAAATCGTTTTAATAACGATATAAGTTTGTTGTCTTCAGCCACCAGTTTCTTTTGGCTTAAAAGTGATCATGTCTTTACCTATATTAGGGATCGTGGTGATTAGTGATCACTTTAGGATTTATATATCTTCAATTGGAGAATTGATATAAGATAACTGTGTACCATATGTCATACTAAATTTAAATGTTATTCTTGCAATGTCTGTTTCAGGTCGGAGCACAAACTGAGGAAGTAATTTTTGATCATCTGCATGCTACTGCTTTCCAATATACTCCCCTTGGTAGGACTATTCTTGGACCTGCTGAAAATATCCAGAAGATATCAAAGAATGACATTCAAGATTACATTTCAACCCACTATTCTGTTCACAGAATGGTACACATCTTGAACATCGATATTGTTCATTTACAGTATTGCATAGTTACAGTTCTTTGAAAACTCTCCTTTTTTCATTTCTATCTATTAGTTTATAGTATAAGGTAATCTAAAAGTGTAAGTATTTTCTATTTGTCTGTCACAGGTCATTTCAGCCTTTGGAGCTAGAGGAATGCCAACAACTTCTCCAGGTACAACTGGTCACGTACAGGTTTGCCATACACACTTACTTCATATGATTTACTTACAGTGTTTTGTTGTATCTATTTGCGTATGCCGGGTAAAAACATGCGATTTTTGGTAATGAAGAGGAGCGTACCATCGTCTGCTAATGTGAGCGCCTATTTTTTAGAACAATGGAAATGTGATTAGTATGAGATGAATACCGTAGGGGTTTCAGATGTAAATGATGAATTTTATGAGAAAACTAAAATAAGCCTTGGTAGGAGATTAACTAAAATGTTTGGCTTCTGTTTGCGTTTGTAGTTTATTTAATCATGATGTGCACTTGCAAGAGTTATTGCTTAATGTTCCTTTTAATGCTTTCAGGTGACTTCGGATGTAACATTGGCTCCACAACTAATGAAGAACTTCAAAAAATGATGATATGTGAAACCTCATCAGGAAGTAGTAGCTTCAATAATAGGAGCTGAACACGCTGTCTCCGATGTTGGTGAAAGGAGAACTCATCAGACTTGCTCAGCTGATATTTTTCGTGAACATGCCGATTTAGTGCTGCAACACCTAAGAAGACCACAACTTTTATAACTCAATATGTTGCGCGAAAGGGTATACACATCTATTCACAGGTACTTTGTTCATTTTATTTCGTTTATCGCCTTTTTACTGTTACAAAAATTCATTATCTTAATATGAAAATTATAAGCTACATGATAGGACGGGTTTTCAGGTTTATACGTAGGAAAAGAACGGTGCATTTAGTGATCACATGGGTAGATTACAGTATCCATTTATCATGGTTAACGACATCATTTGCGAACTAATCAGGCTCATCAAGAGACGTATCATTGAAATTTATTATAGAATTCATCGAATGGATGCACTTTGTATGAGACTAATCAATTAGGTCGACTTAGATTGATCTGTCAATAATAATGAGCTTAGTAAACATCGGGAAAAAACATAACGCTTTTAGCCCTGTTGGGATCCGTCCGTTAATGTAACCCGAATGAGCATTAATTAGGTAGAGTTCTGACATGGTGGTATGTTGTCTATCAGTTCAGGTGGGGCGGCCTCAACCCGGGAATCTGTGCGCAAAGGGACAAGTTGGCATTCACGAGCGGAACAACAAGTCAACCTCTGGACAGCAGATCAAATCTACAACAGGAACATGTACTTATTGCTTTTCAAAAAATATATTATGAATTGTGTAGTTTCTGATTGGACATAATGATATCGATCTTATTTTGAAAATATCCTTGGCTATTGTAATTATCGTGAGATGTCATGGGCAAGAAATTGTTACAATTTTTATATCTGGTAGAGTAATATAATCCTTTATCATATTTTATTTCATAAAGAGAGTACCTAACTGAAGGTTGTGCTTTATGTTGCCTACAATAGCATAAAAGACATATAAATATATGCCATTTTGTTAGAAATTAGTGTGAGACAGAAAATTACAAAGCTAATCTGTAATATTTATTAAGAAAGAAGCAATTTTCGTAGTTCGGTCAGCTTGAGTAACAAGTGTAGTAGTTTATGTGTTGCATTTTTTCTTTTTAAGAGGCTTTATGTTTCAACCTGTCATTATGTTGTCTTTATGAGGTCCAAGCGGTTAGTGTGTACTGGGAAAAGTTGTTGCTTCATGTTTTATGTTGATGTTTGAGACCATATGTGTATAACTTATCCAGATGTATACATTTGTCGAATTTGCTTATTAACTTTATTAAGTTGTTTGTATGTGTTGGTAATCAATGTAATTGAAGCTAAGATGATGTTTGGTGGCAACGTTGGTAGGATATACGCTAATCCACGTATAGTTAGTAATCCTAATTTAGATAAGATGGTGTTTCAAAGTCCCTTAGAAGCTATCTATCTGATACAAAGTCTAATTATTAATTTCAGAATCAATATTTAGACCAAAAATCACAACATTAACCTAAATCAATCATATAAACCAACCCTAATCTTCATCTCACCAATAACCCTACAACCATCAAAATTAAAAACCATAATACTCCATTAAAGTGATTAATAAACTAAAGAATTTATCATAAACTACACTAAGTCGACATATTGATATCATCCAATCTCATTATCAATTATTAAATAAGTGTTTCACAGTAAGAATTTGTCACTATTTTGAACTTTAATACTCATTCTTGAATCGGTACTTCTTATTACTTAATGATGAAGCATATACTGCTTATTACTTGATGATGAAGCATATCAGTTATTCCACGTGAAACCGACGGCAACAACAGTTGTTCGAGTCCACGGGATTAGTGTGTCTGTGACCCTTTGCGTTATTTCATATTTAAATCCCTTTATGTCACTAACTTGATGTTAAAACCACTCAAACTTGTGGAAATTCAATCAATTGTTACCAACTTTTTTTTTTTTTTTTTTTTTTTTTTTTTTGTATATTTGGGGTTTCGAATTGATATTGCAAGCCTACTAATAAAAAACAATCATCTAAAAAATAACAATTCATCTAAAAAATGCCAAATAAGAAATTTAATATGGACCATATAAGAAGTAAATCCAGTCCTACTCATCAAAAACAATTATCTAAAAAATAACAATTTATCTAAAAAATGCCAAATAAAAAAGTTTAATGTGAACCATATAGGAAGTAGATCCAGTCTTGCTCATAAAAACAATTCATCTAAAAAATGCCAAATAAAAAATTTAATATGAACCATATAGGAAGTAGATCCAGTCCTGCTCATAAAAAACAATCATCTAAAAAATGCCAAATAAAAAATTTAATATGAACCATATAGGAAGTAGATCCGTCCTGCTCATAAAAAACAATCATCCAAAAAATAACAATTCCTCTAAAAAATGCCAAATAAAAAATTTAATATGGACCATATAGGAAGTATATCCAGTCCTGCTCATCAAAAACAATCATCTAAATAATAACAATTCATCTAAAAAATGACAAATAAAAGTTTAATATGGACCATATAGGAAGTATATCCAGTCCTGCTAATCAAAAATAATCATCTAAAAAATAACAATTCATCTAAAAAATGTCAAATAAAAATTTAATATGAACCAAATAGAAGTAGATCCAATCATTGCTCATCAAAACTATCATCAAAAATAACAATTCATCTAAAATGCCAAATAAAATATTTAATATATATTCTATATATGGTGTAGATCTGATCCTGCTCATAAAAACAATCATCTAAAAATAACAATTCATCTAAAAATGCCAAATAAAAATTTAATATGAGCCATATATGAAGTAGATTCAATCCGCTCAACAAAACAATCATCTAAAAATGCCAAATAAAAA
>CM040241.1:27134164-27370589 GCA_022545495.1 Chrysanthemum lavandulifolium | reverse complement strand
CCCTTGACATAAAGTTGAAAAAGACACAAAACTCAAATACATGAATAGTTTTAGATATATTCTATATCAAGTGTTAGGGATTGCAATACATGAATAATTTTACATATAAATCGATATTTATATGTTGCTACATAATGTTGCAAAATTATATATGTTGTATTATTAATCATCCACGTAAACCATACAATTATTTATAATTATTTAAAAAATAAAACAAAACAAAACTAAAAATCAACGAAACAATCTGCCTTATAATATTATTTGACAATTTTAAAGAATGTATTTAAGTTAAAAAAAACAAACAAATAATTGAGAGTCATGCCCGCCCATTGGGGCTTCGAAACTAGTATATATATATATATATATATATATATATATATATATATATATATATATATATATATATATATATACATACTTAGAAAAGAAATAAATGTGGTGCGAAAAGACTTGGATGAAACTCATGGAAAAGATCAAAGTCTCAAACTAGACGCCTAAAGACTTTCAAGTCCTTGCAATTTGTACTTATTGCATGTTCATCCAGCATGTGACATCTTTTGGTCCTCAATTGTTCTGTGACATATACTTAAGAGTAAATTACACCGTTCGTTCATGTGGTTTGGGTAAAATCCCTAATTGAGTTCTTACCTTTTTAATTTTGCCTAATTGATCCTTATAATAAAACTATGTAACACCATTCGTCCTTATCTCGGTAACTGTCATTATCTTCTCCGTTAGCTCCTAGTCGTCAAGTGAAAACGTTAGTTCATTAACTAAACAATCATTTGCAACGTTAGTCCTTTATACTAATGGCCGTTTCTAATTATCGTTTTCGCCTGTTTTCTTACCTTTTCGTCCGTTTCATACATTTTGATATGATTTCGACTCTTTGTCAGTCTTTATAAGTTTTCGTCCATTTTTCCTACGTTTATCTATTTTTATATGTTTTCTTACATTCTTATCCGTTTATTTTGTCCGTTTTTATACGTTTATGTCCGTTTTTATACGCTTTTGTCCGTTTTTCTTACGTTTTCATATGTTTTTATTTGTTTCATCTGTGTTTATAAGTTTCATCCGTTATATACAGTTTAACTTATTTTCTTGTGTTCTCATAAGTTTTTGTCCATTTTTATACGTTTTCGTCCGTTTATATACGTTTTCGTCCGTTGTTATTCCTCTTCCTTCGTTTTTATACGCTTTTATCCGTTTTTCTTACGTTTTCATACGTTTTTATGACTATATCACCTTTTCTTCTAATACCAGCAGCAAGCATTTTCCATAAAAAGGTCTTCCCAGTACCTCTATATCCGTACACAAAATACACACCTCCTCTACCATTTTCAACAGATGTCATGATTGTGTCATACGTGTTTTTTTGTTCTGAGGTTAAAGCGGCGTGAAGTTGTTCATATTCAGTTTGCAACTCTTGTGGGTTATAATCTAACTCATCATATATAAGTCGATTACCAAATTCAGTTACGTATCTATCATCCGGGTAAGGCATCTCAGGAAAACGCCGCAAAGTAGTTCCTCTGGATCGCATAAGTTGCTCGATGTAGTACAAAGAGACATTCTTCTTTTCCTCATCACTAAGTCGTAAATCTGCATGAAATAAATGACAAGGTAAGTATTGAATTTTAGTTCTGTTTGAAAATTTTCTTCAATTTTTTGTTATAGATATTTTTTTATGTAATTTTGTATACACGTGTACTGTGTTATAGTAAGCCTTGAGTTAAACATTATTCTGAAAAGTATTTTTATAGAACGAATTAACTACTTAATTGAAAGATTAAATTTAGAAAAATAGAAAATGGTGTACCTAGAACACGCAAAATCTGATTTCTCTTGTATTCAACATCTTCTGCAAGCAAATGCCATGTTTCTAACCAAACAGTCAAAGGTGTTTGAAGCTCTTTTTGAGAAAGCAATGTAATGAAAAGGGCACGTAGATGTTCAGCGGATGCCCAATGAGCCGCGTCTTTAATACTATCAATATACTCCTTGTCGTCCTCTAAAAGACCTGATGCATAGCAAGCTTCTTTGTAAGTTGCATAAACAACCTTGTTCACTGTTTTTATGTCATCGTGTGTTTTATAGCCTTTTTGACTATTTAGTAGCATTCTGCAATAGTAAGCTTCACCAGTTGAAATAGGAACATTTTGAATTCTGCCAATTGCGTAATTTCTCTTTCGAAACGTCCAGGTTCCCTATTCGGCATTCCACACAAATTTTGTAGGAAACTCAGCATACGTAAGCTCCCTTGCTGCCGGATATCATTGATTCATTTTCATCCAACCATCGAACATAGATGCACCAACCGATGGCTTGCTAATAACGGCTTCAAGATCAGAGTTCTCATCATATACAACTTGCTGCTCGCCTTCCAGGTGAAAAGATAGCCTTTCGACATATGGTGTTCTATAATGAATCTCAAATCCAAATATCCTCCAGGCTGCCTCCCATGCTGACAGGTACCTGCAATCATAGTAGGCCTTAATCTCGTCAACAGGTTTTTGAATTTGTTGACCGTCCGTAGTGGTAGCTGGTTCGTATAACTATGTTGAGACTCTATCTGGGCCCTTGTTTATATACTTAAACAAATATTTTATTGATCCAATATGATTGTACCATTCAACATTCATGTGGCATTGATAACGTTTCAGAAGCACAACATTATACGGGATAACATAACCATTGTGTAATTTATGTCCACCTTTTTCAACATGGTTTCCGTTGTCACGTCTTCTATAAACAGGATACCCTTCCGAGTCAACTGAACTGCATTCAATGAACCTCTTTGGGAAGTGTTTGGTACATTTCCCGTCAGCCATGCAAACTTGATTAGGGTCATCAGCACCGCAAGGACCATGCATCATAAAATCAGAAAACAATTTGTACAACTCGGGATCCTCATTTGGATCTGGTATCTCAGCAGATATGTATTTGTCAATATGTTCAACATTTGGCACCTTGTCATCCTTGTGCAAAAACAAACATATATGAGCATGAGGAAGTCCTCTCTTCTGGAATTCAACTGTATATACCACTGCAAAAAGTATGTTATTGTGAAGTGTAGTAAAGGATTGTTATAAACATTGTATACATAAGTATAATTTTATCAATGTTAGTACCAAATATGTTTGTATCATTGTTAACAATGGTTAAATTTTAGGTATAGTACCTGCTTGGATACATCCGAATAAACGTAACTCTTTGACATCCTTTACAAACTGATCGAGCTTCATTTTAAAAACTCTAGTAAGCACATCAGGCCGGTCTGTGGATGAAAGGTTGTGCTCTCGCATGTATCTTGCAATTTCCGGCCAATTAGGATTACATGTTATCGTAATGAACAAATCTGGACAACCATACCACGTACACAACGCCATTGCATCCATATAGTTTTGTTGCATGTACCTTGGTCCACCGGTAAAAGAAGGCAAGATGACAGGCTTTCCAAGGGAGGTAGGGTCGGTATTTCAAGCGGGTCTGCCAACACCCTCTTGAATCTTGAATCAATTTGTTTACAACTTGTAGAAACAAACACTTTTTTCCTTAAAAATAAATAAAATCTAAATATGAACCAAGAAACAAACACCTTACTGAAACCTTGACAAATTGCTTGAATACCTAATCTGAAATATAAAATAGTTACCAAAATTTCAAAGATAACCATATACAATCATTCTCGTAACCCATACCAAACTAAACCTATTTCATTTTGACCACAAAAGGTAAAACAATAGGAAGACGATCAAGAAACTTGTAGAAATCAAATGACAAAATCTAGATTATTAGTTGGACACCATTCCATGGATTCTTAATATACTTATGCCACGGGTATGTAAAAGAAAAGGTGAACGTCATTATGGGTTTTATGGAGAAAACAATATTTTCAAGCACTGTGATTGTGAGAGCGAATTTGCTTTTAATATGAACATTTGTAGGTAAAAAAATCACATCAGATTTAAAAATTGGTTCTGACATCAAACTAGAAGCAACAGTTAATAACAAAATGTTTATAAAGATAGTGAAGTAAATGTTAATCTTGAAATTATTCCAAATATTTACGTTGTCGTTATGCATGGTGGTTATTAACATTGAAAATAAATACCCTTAGTAAACTACTTATTAATAGAAATTTTGAAAGATAATAAATTTTATTTGATATTAACATAATGAAAAATTTATGTAACAACTCTTACGTGCACTGGTGTTATCATAGGTTCTTAATAAACAAACAAATATATAAGGTTATACAAATAACATCTATTAATCAAAAACTTAATTACCATATCATATCATATAGGAAACGACGACTTTGACATTTGTAGTAATATAATAAACACGTTTGTTTTAACAGTTCAACGAGTTTGAAATGGATGGTCCAAAATCGGAGTGTTATATTTTTGCTTCATTCAAAAATATAAAAAGTAAAGTTGTCTTATTTTTTGAAAAAATTATTACGCTCCCAAATTAGACATTAGGATTCTCGTCTTAAAAACTTGTATTTATTAGACATCATTTTCTATTTTGTGATATTTATCTATGAGTTTGAACATCTCTGATTGCTTTGATTTTTTTTAAAAATAATACAGGCTTTGAAGCTTGAGTAATTGCTACGGCAAAAAGTATCGACATTTTGGAAAAGCCATAGCTTGACTAATTGTTACCACGAAGTCTCAATAATTGAAAAGGTCATAGAAATCAAGTGATGCTGCTATTTATGTCCCAAATTCATTTCTTATCCTTTCATTTTTTAAAAGTATGGAAAAAAGATTTGTCCTATTTTGTGGAGAATATGACGAAGACTGAAATTAATTATCTCAAAATAGACGTTTAGGAAACCGCTGAGTCTTACGAACTTGTACTTATTAGCATATGTTTCTATCTTGTGATATTTCTAAGGAGATAGGAAATTTCTTGTTGTTTTAACTAGTTTTTAACATTGTGCGTATGTGAGATTGGTAAACAAGATATTGTATAAACTTATAAGCAATAATTATACTTTTATAGTTATTATACCCCTGCACGATCTAGTTTTTATATAAAGTTTTCATTATTTAATAATATCAATTAATATTTTGTATAGATTTTTGTTGGATGTAGAATTTGACTTTGTTTAACTCGCATGTTTGAGATTAATGTTATTTAAATTTAACTATCGATATAATGTTCTAAATATTATGCGTGTTGAATAGCACATAAACAAAACATGAGTTTGGATAAAGTAAAAGCAAATAGTTTCTCTCATAATGTATGTTGTATATAATTTGTATGGATGTTATTTTGCAAAACAACATATATATAGACTTAGAAAAAGAATAATTGTATGGTGCAGAAAAGACTTGGATGAAACTCATGGAAAAGATCAAAGTCTCAAACTAGACGTCTAAAGACTCTCAAGTCCTTGCAATTTGTACTTATTGCATGTTCATCCAACATGTGATATCTTTTGGTCCTCAGTTGTTATGTGACATATATTTAAGAGTAAATTACACCGTTCGTTCCTGTGGTTTGGGTAAAATCCTTAATTGAGTTTTTATCTTTTTAATTTTTCCTAATTGATCCTTATAATGAAACTATGTAACACCATTCGTCCTTATCGCTAACTGTCATTATCTTCTCCGTTAGCTCCTAGTCGTCAAGTGGCAACGTTAGTCCATTAACTAAACAATCGTTTGCAATGTTAGTCCTATATACTAACGGCCGTTTCTAATTTACTTAAAATTTGATTTTCTTAAAAAAAAAGTTCTCGTCTAGGCGGTCTTGTACGATTTTATACGCACTTTTTATCGTTTTCGCCTGTTTTCATACATTTTGTTACGGTTTACTGCTTTTATAATGTTTTCGCGCCTTTTATACGTTTTCGTCCATTTCTCTTACGTTTATCCGTTTTTAAGCGTTCTTATCCGTTTTTATACGTTTATTTTCGTTTTTGTACGCTTTTGTCCGTTTTTCTTACGTTTTCATATGTTTTTATCTATTTATATATGTTTTCATCCGTTTTTATAAATTTTCGCTTATTTGCTTACGTTTTCACCTGTTTTCTTACTTTTTCATAAGTTTTTATTCATTTTTACATGTTTTCGTCCGTTTATATACGTTTTTATCCATTTTCATTCCTCTTCCTTCGTTTTTATAAACTTTTATCCATTTTATTACGTTTTCATATGTTTTTTGTATCCATTTTCATCTATTTTTATATGTTTTCATCCGTTTTTATACGTTTTCTTACGTTTTCTTAGGTTTTCATACGTTTTTGTTCGTTTTATACGTTTGCGTTCGTTTATATCTATTTTGCTTTCGTTATATACGTATTTGTTCCTTTTTTTTACGTTTTCATACGTTTATCCATTTTTATTTGTTTTATACGTTTTCATCTCTTTTTTATGTTTTCGCTCGTTTTATTACATTTTCACCCATTTTCTTATATTTTTATCCATTTTTATACGGACAAAAACGGAATAAGACGTATTAAAACATATACAATGGAAGAAGACGTATAAAAACGGACAAAAATGTATAAAAACATATGAAAACGTGTAAAAACTGACGAAAACTTATAAAAACAAGTGAAAATGTATAAAGCAGAAGAAAAAGTATAAAGCAGAGGAAAACATATAAAAGCGAACTAAAACGTATAAAAACGTAGGGAAACATATAAAAACAGATAAAAACGTAAAAAAAACGGACGAAAACGTATAAAAATGAATGAAAATGTATAAAAATGGACGAAAACGTATATAAACGGACAAAAGCATATAAAAACGTATGAAAATGGGTGAAAACTTAAGAAACGAAAGTAACGATAAAGACGTATGAAACGATAAAACGGACGAAACATATAAATGGATGAAAACGATAAAATGGATGAAACGATATCGATGAAAAACGGATAGAAATAATGAAAAAGTAAGAAAAAACGAGCGAAGACGTATAAACATGGACGAAAACGTATAAAAACGAACTAAACCGTAAGAAAACGTATGAAAACGAGCAAAAATGTAAGAAAACGGGCGGGAAACGATAATACCGCGTATAAAATCATTTAAAACCGCGTGATTTTTTTTTTAAGAATTACAAACAGCCGTTAGTATAAAGGACTACCGTTTCAAACGATCGTTTAGTTAATGGCCTAACGTTACCACTTGACGAATGAGAGCTAACGGAGAAGATAATGACAGTTAGCGATAAGGACGAACGGTGTTACACAGTTTCATTATAAGGATCAATTAAGCAAAATTAAAAAAATAAGGACTCAATTAGGGATTTTGCCCAAACCACTAGGACGAACAGTGTAATTTACTCTATATTTAAATATAAATAAAAAAGAGCTAGGTGCAATACAATGTTATAAGCGTGTTATACACTCCTTCACATCAGCTATTATCTTGTAAATTTTTATAGCACACAATAACAAAAACACTTTCCCTAATAACATTTCTATAACACACAACCAAAAACATCACTTACTCCACTTTTACATTAAAAAAAAGGGGTAAAACGATAACTTTCGTGCAATACATGGCGATGGTGTTGTTTCGTAAAGGGGGCATGGAGCCAAAGCGCACATGACGCCGCTATAGGAAACAAAAAGCTATAGCGAGGGGTTTACCCGGTTTGAGTCTGTGTTGGCGGTGAGTTCAAACTCGTGGATTAGTCGCCAAAAGGTCGAAATCATGGTTACTAAAAAAAAAAAAAAGCTCGTAATGTGGGTATTGGAGCAATATTACTAAATAAAGGGCATGTCACAAATTACACTTTCACGTATGCTCCATTTTGGTATAACATTGCATAATAAAACTGCTTTGACACGCCAAAAAAACTGTTGAGAGCCTCGGTACCATGCGCTATGCCCCAAATGCTCCTTGCCACAACCATCTGGCCTGCGTGCCGGGCCCTAAGCACAACCAGCCTAATGGTCCCGAAAACGCAATTCCGACGGTCCGGCGGGTACCGTGCTCGCTTTTCCACGTAGTTTTATATATATATATATATATATATATATATATATATATATATATATATATATATATATATATATATATATATATATATATATATATATATATATATATATATATATATATATATATATATATATATATATATATATATATATATATATATATATATATATATATATATATATATATATATAGAGAGAGAGAGAGAGAGAGAGAGAGTAGATCCAATGAGAAGTAAATTAAAATAAGAAGTGATGAGAAGTGACCAAAACCACACATTTAAGATGCAATGACTTGCATTAGATGCATTTTTATTCATATAGATGCAACATTTTGAGTTTCGAAGGTTAATTTGATGTATAGGTGGTGCAAATTAATTTTCATGATTTCGGCACGTGCAGAGGAACAAAAAACAAGAGAAATCATGAAATGCATCTAATATATGTATATGCATCTCGATTAAAATAGAGAAACACACTATGTTGCTATAATGCATCTAAGATTATAGGGATGCATCTAATTTAGGTCGGTGCACCCTCGGATTTGCGGTTATAGTTCTTCTTATTCCTTCTTATTTTAAGTAATCTTCTTATTTGATCCTAACTCTATATATATATATATATATGTTATAATGCATCTAAGATTATAGGATGCATCTAATTTAGGTCGGTGCACCTTGATTTGCATGTTATAGTTCTTCTTATTCCTTCTTATTTTAAGTAATCTTCTTATTTGATCCTAACTCTATATATATATATATATATATATATATATGTATATATATATATATATGTATATATATATATATATATATACATATATATGTATATACATATATATATGTATATATACATATATATATATATATACTAGTATAAACCAATCGTCCGATGGACTGTATGACTTGTGGTTTTTATTTTTAGGATTTAGTAGAACTAATATATATACTAAAAAGTAATTAAAGTTAAATGAAACGTTTAAGATCTATAATTGATGTTACCATAATTCATAAAACGGCTAAAAGCAGGTAAGTATTTTGAATTTTGGTTTTTATTTTAGGGATTTAATAGAACAAATATATCGTAAAAAATTATTAAAAGTTAAATTAAACGGTTAAGAACTATAATTGATGTTACCATACCATAAAAAGGCTAAAAGGAGGTAACTACTTTAAATTCAAGTTACATCGATAGCCATGACTAAATTTCATAAATGGGCTTTGTCTATTAATGTATAAGAGGGTCTTTCTGTATGATGAGAGGTTATTAGCTTATTATACTATCTATTTACTATAAACTTACCCAAACATGTCTTAAAAAGTACTTAAGAGCATTTTGGTCTGCGAAAAATAGTTTTATGATAGAGCCACACTGAGATAGAGTTCTATTGAAACAATAAGCATTTTTAAGGCTTACCCAAACATCGCTTTAACAAAAGACTCAAAATGGGTGGTTATACATGAGTAAGGTAACAGATTCAAACCGGTTGTTTTTAGTTTATGTAAAAATGTGCAAACACTTCTTCTATCCAAAAATTTCAATTTCAATAGATTTCCAACTTGGGTCATCAAGACTTTCTTATTTCCCACTTGCATACTTCCATTTAGTTCAGTCTAAAGAGAAAAGACCTGACTAAAGTGAATGTTAAGAGAAACAGGCGCTGAGAAGTACCTATTTATGTTCTTAACCAGGTTAAGATCCAACATTTCAGTACTAAACATGAACAAATGGCCTGCAAGTTTAAGAGATAAAGGACTTGATGTCATCGTTATCTCAGTTTGGAGCATAAGGCATATATTTCTCCCCGCAGCTGGAAACAGAAAAAGACAAGATGATTTCACACTTATAAGTTATAACCATAAATATGAGTATGGTTTTGCTACCATGAAAGGGCTAAGGTTTGCACCTATACAACAATAATAATTTTTTAAAATAATAACTAATTTACCCCGAATAAAATTATTAAACCTTTTTTAACCACTTATGTGGTGGTGGTATTATTTGCTCTGTTGTAAAATCGGTCCAGCGGCGATTAATCCCGCGATGTCGCCGATCGCTCCTAAGCGCCTTGATTTATCATAATCGGCCTATTTAATCGTTTTGGTCAAAGATTTCTTAAAAATCGGTCAACAAACTGATTAATCGAACAAAATCGCTTAAAAATCGGTCAACAACCCGATTAATTGGACAAAATCGGTCAAAGATCGCTTTAAAATGGTCAACAAACCAAATAATATCTATATTTGACTTAAAACTTTGAAGAATTATGTATTATGTTTATATTTAAACACTTGAAATATTTGAAATTTGATGCCCTATTCTTACCTCATACATATAATATAATATAATATCTAATATTACAATTTTTTGTATAAAAATTCCAATCCTATTAATCACCGATTAATCCCCGCCTAACCGATTAATCGCTAGGCCCTACCCGACCGCCTCACTAGCGCCTAGCGATTTTTACAACCTTGGTTATTTGTACTCCATTTACTACAATTACACTTAATATAGGCACTAAATAAGTTCACTATCAAATCACAAATTCAATCATCTTGCACCCACATCATAAATACATATTATAATCAGTTGGTATATTACCCAAGTCGTTAGCGAGTAGGCGGGCAACTTGGTAGATGGTGCGGGATAAAGAATTGGTGGCATTGTTACGGGAATGGTTGGTTGGATAAACAGCAGACTTGGTGGTGACCACAATACTAACACTCTATTTCCCCAGAACACCTCATCAACAGAATGCCTAGACAATATCTCAACCAATGACATCCCAATAATACTTTGAAGTTGGGGAGTCATGGTTTTCAAAAGTGCCTTTTCAAGTTTTGTCTCGAGTTTGTCATAACCTGCGGTCCCTGGTTCAGGTAATAACCTATGACTCTGTGGGGGTCGGTTAGGCATGTACACTTTCTTTTTGTATATCTTCACCATTCTTGTAGTAGACAAAACGTCATTCTTCACCCATGATTTTATTGCAGACCATGTCTCAAGCCCATCAACCGCAAAAGGGTAATCATTTATAAGGAGACATATGCACTACTGCACAATTGGCTTTAGAGACCTCTTCATCAAGACCCTTTTCTAAAAAAAACGGTCTCAATTATTGTTTTCCGCCAGCTAAAAAATATCGAGACCGGTAAACAAGAAAACACCCGGTTTTGATATAAATAACAACTCAAAACCGGTTTTTAAACTAACAACACGTCTCTTTTAGGCCTAATATGGACCGGTTTTAGTTGTGAACCCGGCCTATCTTATTATTTAAAAGCAAACATGTTTTAAGCAAAAAAAACGGGGTCTTGATTCCCCAAATTATTAGCGGGACGTTTACCCCTTTTATTCTTTTCAAATATTTTCAATGAATTTCAATCTAAGCCTAGTTTCTTTTTCTATCTCATTTCTTTAAAGTCCACACACACTGCCGTCATACCACCATGGCACAGCTCTGCCACCGCCACTGGTGTCACTGCCCATCACTCTTGTTTATTGGCGTATTTATATCAAAGGTTTGCAAAACTTGAACTAAATCTGTCCTTTTTTGAAATTCTAATGTATTTTTAAAAACTTATCTGTTTGTTTTTTCTACTTCATGCTTTAGATCAGTTAATAGAATTTTTTGAGTTATGGGTGATATAGGTTAAAGATTACTTTATCAGTGCTTGTATGATAAGAAATAGAGGTTTTGTGAGCAAATTCGAGTTGGCTAGGTAGGAGATTCATGTGGTTCAAGCTTGCACATAAGGTGTTTGATGAAATGCTTAATTTTGTTTTTATGTTTTTCTTTTTCACATACAAAGGTTGCTTAAGATGGCGGATAGTTTGAACTTTTAGGACTTTTTGATTCTCTTGTCTGCTTATACTTCTGAAGCAAGTATGACACACAAGATTAAATGTAAGGTTAACACGTTATACGTATTTAAGTAATCATAATCTAATGGAGACTAAGAAACAATATAGTTGTGTTTGTACTTTGTAGTTATTGATTTAATTAAAACTTGAGTCTTTAATCTGTTTGGTTCTTCTAATAGTCAAAGAGGTTTAAGATTAAGTAGCTTTGTGTTGTGTGTTACTATGTTAGTGATTTGTTTAGCTTCTTGTTTTTGTGGGTTCTTTTTAGTAGCTCTTGATATTGACTAACACTTACAAACAGATATTATCTCTACAGGATACAAGTCAGATTATAATGGAAGATGGAGGTTGAAGCTTTGATTGACAAAATTGAGCTCGAAGGCAAAAAAACTGACCATGTATGAAGTTAGCCTATAATTCGGTTGACAATATTATCTCAGTTATCACAGGGTTCAAGTCAGATTATATTGGGAGTTGGGTTGCTACTCAAGTGTCTGATTATTACTCTCCTATTCGATATTATTTTGTTATTATTTAGCTTCAAGTTTCTCTGCTTCTTTGATATGAAGGATGATCTGAGAATGTATGAACTTGTAGATTGCATTGCTTATTAAAAATGTGATAATACTCGAATATTTATAGATTGCATTGCTTATTAAAATTGATTACGGGGCTGTTTGGGGTAGCTTAATAACTGCTAATAAAGTGATTGTTATGGGATCACTTACAAAAACATGTGCTTATAAAGGGAAAGTTTGGGATTGCTTGCATATAAAGGATGTTTGGGATTGGCAATGAGCAATCTTAAGAAACCCTTATTAGCCACATCAATAAGCAACTGCAAACACACTCCCTTTATAAGCTCAAGTTTCGGTAAGTGATCCCATAGCAATCCCTTTATTAGCTTTTACGATAAGCTATCTCAAACAACCTAATTTTTTTGTTTCTAAAAATAATAAAGAGACCAGTTTTTGAAGTTGGAAACTGGTCTGCATTTGTCTTATCGAGACCCGTTTTTAAATTGGTCTTTATTTGATTTTCACATGGAGAGCCCCCCTCATAGAGACCATATAAAAAACCGGTCTCGAGGAGACTGTAAACAGGTCTTGAAAGGCTTTTATGTATACAGCATGTTGTGATGTTGCATCCTCCACAGCCATTCCTCTGCTCAAGAAAATACCAATTCAGAAAAAAAATAAAGAATATGATAATTAACTGTAATAAAACATGCTTTAAAATATTCCCAACATTAAGTAAACCCTTTGGTCTTGTGTAAACATCTAATAAGCTCAGACACATTTTACTCAACACTGCTTATTTAATTTAAAAATAACAAACATGCAGATAAACTAAAAATAATCAAACCTAAACACTTTTGCTGCTATGTTTTTTCTTCTTCAGGTAAAGCTTGAAATATAAACACGTAAAGCTTGAAATATAAACACGGATTTGTCTCAAGTATCATCCTGGAAAGAAATGCCAGCTTAATCATAGACTCCGCCCGCTTCTTTCACAATGACGACCCCCACAGCAACATCCCTAGGGAGAAAACCAAAACCATTATTGTAATGTGAACTCACAAAACCTTGACTGAATATAAAAAAATACAGGAAAGTAAAAAGTCACCCATACCAAGGACCACGAAATCCGAGCTTATAAAAAAAGATCAATCGTTTCACATGCAACCCCACAGAGATCCAATGCACCATAGCCTCCCATCCTCAACGATCTCACCTAATTAAATATGATATTTGATACATTAAGTCGTTTGTTACTTATATAAAATCTCAAATTAAAAAAAATGCCCCGGTCTTACCTTGTATAGTAGGCTATTGATTCTATTTGTGGTGGCATCGAGAGTGGCCTTATCACGCTTAGTTCCAGCCTGCAGGAAAAAAAATCAAGTGTGAGTACCTGAAAATTGCAGATTTGAGAGCATACAGAGTTCTGAAAAATAGCCGGTGAGCAAAACAAAGGTTGTTGTGAGACAAAATTATCACAAACCAAGGAACATCAGTCAATCAATCAATCAATCAGTGAAACTCTAACTCAAACTCAAAATGTTTAAAATCAAACATAAGTTTACCTACCAAGCACCAAAATTGTGGCCCGTGAATTGGTTTCAGGTGAAATAGAAACATAGAACCATCATTCACTTGAAGAGACCAACTCCCAACACCCTCAGTTCCGAATCCACCACCCTTCATTTTTGTCACGGGCTAATTCTCAATGTCCGTGCGGCACTTAGTGACTTGGTTTCAACGACTAAGTAAGCCAAAAAGTATGGAAGAAATTAGTGATGAACACTTGCAGATGTAGTCGGGAATACTTTATATATATTGCACTTAGAATGTTGGTTACAAAGTAGTTCATTACAAATGGGGGGATAAGCCCTTATTTATACTAGGGCTTATTGGATTCTAGAAGATTCTAATACAAATATCTTAGATTTTCCTATAAGCTAATATCTAGCTTATTCTAGATTATTCTACCAAAGTATCTAGCTTATTTCTAGATTATTCTTAGTAAATATCTTGGATATTTTAGACAAAATATCCTAGATATTCTTAAGGCTAAATTCTAGCGTAATCTAGTTATGTTGCCACACCGAGGTCTTTTCCATGGATTGGGGCTGCTACGTTTTTCCTCGTAACACCCTCCCGCACTTGATTTCACGACGCCCTCGTCGTGCTTTCATCTTTGTATAGGCGAAAATGATATTTGAACCGTCTTAGCAAATCTTCTCGTTTCCAGCTCGGCTTCTCCTCGAGTGACTCTTTCCATTTGATTGAGAATTCTTTAGGATGTGGATCTCCTATTTTCTTCTTTTCGACCCATTTCTTTACTTGCCTTGCCGCATTATTTATGTGGACTCTTGTTTCATCTTTTTCTTTTTGCCATTCTTTCTTTTTCTCAAATAGTCTCGGTGCTCTAAGTTTTGTTTCATCGATAAAGCACTTCCTTACGCCTGCCAAAAGGCATCCCCTCTCTTTGGCGGTCCTCTTAAATTGCGTCACCGATAATAAAGGTTGTATTTCACTTTGTTTCTTCAGGTTTGTGACTTGGGACAATCCATTATCGAGAATGACGAGTGTTTTGGCAGCGGGCATAGGAAAAGCTAGGGCTTTTTCGAAGAAATCCAGGCCTAGTATAATCCTGTAGTCATCCATCGGCACAACTGTAAAGGTTAGTTCATTAGCCCACTTATCGATATGAACTTTTACCTTAGCAGTCCCAAGGATTTGTTGCGGCTCTGAGTTCACTGCTTTGATTTTCCCTTCTTCCGAAGTGTATTTTACCCCGAGTCGTTCGGCCTCTTTTACATCTAGGAAGTTATCGGATGCGCCGGTGTCAATGAGTCCCAACGTCTTCTTGCCATTCACTATCATCTCCGTAAATAGCAATCCATGATCCTTAGTCTTGGTCTTAGTTAGTATATTCCTTAACGTTCCAAGACGTCTAATCGATCCCAGTTCTTCATGTGGCGGTTCTTCTGTTATTGAACCCATTTCGCAACCAAGGCATTAATAGCTTTACGACTCGGACAGTCCCTTGTCCAATGAGATCCGTCACAAATAAAACATGGCTTCGGAGGGGGTTTGGACATTTCTCTTTTCTGAAACGGCCTTTCGAGCTTTGGGCTCTCGTCCTTTCGATCTTCCAGCCGCTTGGGAGAGACTCGGCCTTCGTTCCTTTGATTGTCAAATCTCTTTGTCAAGACTCTCTCAATGTCCGCCTCGTCAGCTAGGGGTGTCCTTAGTCGATTAGAGTAATCAGCGATCGATTCCGCCGCTGCAATGGCCTCGTCTAGAGTCTTTACGTTCCTCCTATCGATCTCTATTCGGGCCCATTCTTTTAATCCATCTTTGAAGTAGAATAGGGCATCTTGTTCTGGTACATCAACAATTTCTAATAAAATCGTAGTAAACTCTTTTACGTAGTCGGTAATCGTACCTGTGTGGCGTAGTCGCCGTAGTTTAGCCTTGGCTTCGGTGTCCGCATTGTGAGGGACAAACTGCTTTCGTAACTCTGTTTTGAACTGATCCCAAGTGTTGAGAATGCATATGCCCTTTTCTTGTTCATGATGCTTCCTTCTCCACCATAGTTGGGCAGCTTCGCGCAAGAAGGCGGTAGCATTACTGATTCTAACAGCATCCTCTACTACTCCCATTGCTTCGAAATATTGTTCTAGTCCGAACAAAAAGTTTTCTACTAGAGTAGCATTTCGAGTACCATTATACATTTATGGTTTTGGAACTTTTAGGGGCGAGAAAGGCGTACCTTTGCTACTACTAGCACCTCCATCATTATTCTTCTTTTGATGGTTTTTACATTCCTTAATTGCATTATCTATCTTTTCATGCATCGTAAAGATCTCGTCTTCCAAAAATTTCCTGGCGCTTAATAGGTCTTGGGTCATCTTCTCGATTTCTTTCTTGAAATCTTGGCCCATATTTCGAACTAAAGATTTTGCTGCTTCGATTACTTCTACGTTCTCTTGGGTCATCATGTTGATAGCTTCTTGGAGAGCATCCATTTGTTCCCTCATTTTAACGACATGGGTCTCTATAACCGCAACGCGTTCTTCAAGACTGTCTCCTAAAGCTCCTTCATCATTTAGTGGCTTAGGAGGTCGAGACTTGCTTCTTGCTTTGTCTCTTTTTGAAGCGTCTTTCTTTCGCTCAGTGATACGCCCACGAGTTTCTTCCTCATTTGGTGTTTCGACACCGTCACTTGGATTCTTTTCTCTGACTAACTCTGCCATCGTGTTCCTTCCAATGATGTATTTCTAGGTTTAAAACCTTTGCTCTGATACCACTTGTCACGGGGCTAATTCTCAATGTCCGTGCGGCACTTAGCGACTTGGTTTCAACGACTAAGTAAGCCAAAAAGTATGGAAGAGATTAGTGATGAACACTTACAGATGTAGTCGGAAATACTTTATATATATTGCACTTAGAATGTTGGTTACACAGTAGTTGATTACAAATGGGGGGATAAGCCCTTATTTATACTAGGGCTTATTGGATTCTAGAAGATTCTAATACAAATATCTTAGATTTTCCTATAAGCTAATATCTAGCTTATTCTAGATTATTCTACCAAAGTATCTAGCTTATTTCTAGATTATTCTTAGTAAATATCTTGGATATTTTAGACAAAATATCCTAGATATCCTTAAGGCTAAATTCTAGCGTAATCTAGTTAGGTTGCCACACGAGGTCTTTTCCATGGATTGGGGCTGCTACGTTTTCCTCGTAACATGATGGTACATAGACACAACTTTTCTCGTGCTCAAGAACTTGTTTAAAAACAAAAAAGCTCAATCAATATCTAAGGGAGTGCATCATATACTACCTTCATCTGATTTTATATCAGTGTAACAAACAAGGGCTTTTCCATCTTTCACACTCAATACATTAGCTCCAAACCAGGCACCATCATATGTATCACGTCTTTGCGCACCTGAAATACAACTAACTTGATCTCCAGTGCAAGCAAAGAAAACAATCATACATGAAAACATAGACGTGACAATTTTAACCTGTTTACTAAGAAAAGGTTTATTTGGGTTATGATAATCCCAGACAAGGTCAAATCAACCCATTCAAAAATAATTTTATAATGCTTACAGACTCCTAAATCATTCTACAACTTGGAAGTTTAATTATTACTATGTATTCTACTAACAAGTTTTTTGTAATTGTTAATGACGTGTTAATTATGCATAAGAAAAAAGAAAATGAAGTTCGTGGGACAACCCAACAAACCCCCCACCTCCAACGAAAAGACAATAAAAATAGGCTGAAGAATAAAGCTAAGAATCAAGTAAACTCCTTGTTGCTCCTGCATGCTTACCTCAACAAGACAACCTTCCTCCATGATATTCTCTTTCAAGCCTGTAGAAGCTTTAGGATGGGCTTGACCAACTGATGTATTAATAGACCCAATCTCTAATTCGGCTACAACCCCAATGGTTTTGGCCAAGTGGGGACCGTTACGAACCCTTGGCTTTCTCTTACTCTTTTCATGGGTTGTAAACGGAAGAGAGGTCCCCTCAACTGACACATACTCAATATTCTCATTTCTGGATAGACCAGATTTTGCATTTAGAATTTCTTTTTCAGACACTTCAGGAGCAGATTCAACAATCTTCTTGTCATTGCCATTCAAATTTGGTTGTTGCTTGGATGCGACTGCCTTGTTAACCCCCGCATCAACTTTGCCTACATCATATGCTTTCTCAGCAGCTATTCGTGCTTCCTGTTACACCAATACCTAACTGTAATGTGCAAACAACAAAAAATATAGCTCATATAATTAAGACACTTGATTAATGCAATAATTTTCATTAACCTTGCTAGCTAAAATACATGGAAGACTAACCCTCCAAAGTTTTGTATCTTTCCAAAACGACATATGAATCACATATGAATTCCATCAAAATGACATCCAAGTTTACATAAATGTATTCTTTAAACCTATATACTACTTAACTTACAGGTCTAACATAGCCACAATACGTGTGAGAACGCGCACGACTGCCAACGCGATGAATCCCTTTCGGGGCACACAACACTTCCGTAATCTGTCATTAAAATAGAACTATGAAGTAAAACATATTCATTTAACTAAAATGTGATTTGAATGTGTAATAGTATCTTTCCAAAATATTCTTTTAAACAGAAAACAAAGAGTTCAAACTCAAAACCAGATTCTTAACGGAAACAATTCATTAATTCATTTTTTCTTAATAGCAGCTTTGGTGATTTTGGCACCAGTTGGATCCTTCTTATCCATGCTCTTGATCACACCAAATGCAACTGTCTGCCTCATATCCCTCACAGCAAACCGTCCCAATGGAGGATACTCAACAAATGTTTCCACCACCATAGGTTTAGTTGGAACCATTTTCACCGTACCAGAATCATCATTTTTCAAAAACTTAGGCTCCTTCTCCAGCTCCTTTCCAGACCTTCTGTCAATCTTGGTCAAAATCTCACCAAACTTGACAGCAATGTGAGAAGTGTGACAATCAAGTACGGGTGCATACCCATTCCTAATTTGACCCGGATGGTTCATGATAATGACCTGTGAAGTAAAGCTAGCTGCACCTTTTGCAGGGTCGTCCTTAGAGTTGGAAGCAACATAACCATGCTTGAGATCCTTCACAGCAACATTCTTTACATTGAAACCGACATTATCTCCTGGCAATGCTTCCAGTAGTGATTCATGGTGCATATCAACAGACTTGACTTCAGTGGTCAAACCACTTGGGCCAAAAGTGACTACCATACCAGGCTTGATCATACCGGTTTCAACACGTCCCACTGGCACAGTACCAATCCCACCAATCTTGTAGACATCCTGGAGTGGAAGACGGAGTGGCTTGTCTGATGGTCTCTTTGGCTCATTAATCTGGTCAAGTGCCTCAAGTAGAGTTAACATATGCACTTCAGACCCTATTATAACCAAATCATTATACCAAACAACCCATGTCCCAAACCATTATACCAAACAACCCATGTCCTAAATTGTCTTCACAGAGAAAGGTGCAGCAACCACAATATTTCTCACACACAATGTTTGCAGCAGACCCACTGACATACATTTGTATGCAGTAACATATACACTTCAGACCCTATGCCAGACAAACCACTATTCCAAACAGCCCATGTCCAAAACCATTATCCCAAATAACCCATGTCCCAAACTGTCTTCACAGGGAAAAGTGCAGCAGCGGGAATAACTCTCATACACAATACTTGCAGCCTACCCATCTGCAGATACTTGCATCCAAATCAGTACCAAATTACTGTAACTGAAAATTTGTTGGACCCAATAACCACTGTTGTTGTTGCATCCGAATCATTACCAAACCATGTATTAAAGTAACCACCGTGTGCAGCGCACTATTTCTGCTCCCCCCTCTCAATTGTATCATTTCATCTTAAAGATTTTACAGTTTTTAATGTATCTCACTTGGGTTCTATCTAGATTTCTGGAGATTATGGCTCCCGTGTTCTGTCGATGCTTGGCGGTGATTTTTTTTAATGCTTATTGTGAATTTTCTTATAGAAAAGCGTTGTTTGGCATTATGGTAAAAATGCGTATATATTTTATCATGTGAGATGCAAGTTCAACTATAAGAAGTTGTGATAGCTTCAAGTATCTCAGTAAGCTCTAGAAATAATTTGATTATGGTTTAGAACAGATTAACGTTATAACGGTGCAAAAAGAAACTTTACCTTCATATTGAGATTTGATATAAAGGCAGTGCATTCGTCACTGTATAGCTTGGATTTATCAGGTATGGTGTCTTTGGTTTTTGTGTTGTTCCAACGTCCACCCCACAACAGCATGTCCGGCTTCATGATAAGCTACAATACGGCGTTCGAGCTTGCTTATCACCTGTTTCAATAACACAGAGTTAGTAGAGGTGACAACATAGATTATTAGTTTATGAGTCAAATGAATTTGCGTAGGAGTCTGTACTTTTCAATGCAACCTTCTAAGTTGTTTTATGCAAACATTTAGACTATTATATAGTATAATAGACAAAACATTTGGTTGCTAAATTACTACATATACTATACAGTTCAGGTTGCATGTGCTAAATATGGTTCAGGTTACTTTCAACATGTTAACCGGTTCAAACACATTTGACCCAATATTTGTTCCATTAATTTTCTGATTTGACCTTAATGATATTAAACCTAACCCATTCCTAAGCAAATGGTCAAAACTGTCACATCTAAGTATTAGGCATATTAACATGTGAGAAAAAGAGAAACTGACTATTGCTTTTTCCCATAGCATCCACCATAGCACTGGCTTTGCTCAACCTGAGGCGAACAGATTGAAAATGCGAATCAATTTATCTGGCTACTTTATAGCTATATAATTACATTTTGATCATTAAACGAACCTGTTTACTTGCAGGACTACAACCCCATGAAAGTATGATAGTTTGTCCACCAAAGTGAGTTCCTTGCAGCATTCTTAAAGCGTACTCGACACAGCTTCTGCATATGCACAAATAGAATATAGAATATTAATTAGCACAAAGTAACATACTCTGCCAGCTTATCAAGTCCAGTTTCAATTCGAATAAAACAACCCATCTTAACGTGATCACGTTTAAACCCATTACTCATCTCTCCCAACACGCGCATCTTACAAAGTTTGATCAATCGCAATGATATGTGCTTTGCACGTTTCAAAACTATACGAATTCAGAAACTATTTACTCGAATTTAGGGACGCACCAGATTTATATGTAGATGAAGTCACAGTTGGGTGAGTCATAAACGACTTTACTAAACCTGATGCGAGCTTCTCTGTGTTCCAATTCCGTCTGGATAACATTGCAAAGGCTGAAGCAACGCGCGACTTTCCCTTCAACCCAAGTTTAAACTGTCCAATATTTTGATAAAAATCGTCAATAAATGTGAGTTAAAAAAATGCCTTGTTGCTTGTTGTGGCTATTGGCTCGTGATTGGAGCAATTCTTTGGCAGCGCAGCACCACAATGACCTTCATTATCAGCATATATTGATGAAGTGTACGAATGTAATTGAGTTCCTGCCAAATAAAAAAAACATTGTCGATGCATGAAAAGCCAATATTATGTCATTAGTAATTATCGAATAGAATGGAATACCTTGATTAAGGAGCCTTTATAGTAAGCCAATATATGATGATGAGACGCGTTATCAATAGAATCATCATCGCGATAAGATGAATAACAATCTTCTTCTTTTTCACCACTGCTGATGCACATATGAGAATAACCTAAACATTAAAAGTATTTATCATTCACAAAAAAATTAGCTTATGTGATTACCTTAGGGTCAAGATCCTCGATGATGATACGTGATGATTCTGGCGGTTGAAATAAAAGGGTTTGGAACATGATGGAGGTGAAAAACATACGTGCCCTTCATATAACAAATTCAAATAAGGCTTTACATTAAATAAGGCTGTACAACAAATGCTACGATCTAGAAACATTTACAAATAAGGCTTTACATTAGGATGAAGAGCATTGAGTGAAAAAAAAAGTGACTAACCTTGATGATGTAATCACTGATCAAAGTAGTTTTCTGGCCTGGATCATACGTGCCCTTCATGAAAGCATCAATATCATCATCATTGTATGCTTTTCGTTAGTTAATTTCTACATATTGTGTCCGTGAACAAACTAAATCAGTTCTGCCAAAACGGCTAGAAGTCCTATCCTAATTAACTACATATCCTACATATAATCGATCATATCTGCAGATTTAATCACTTATAAATCGCATCCTAACATCATTATGCTACATTTATCGTAACTAAATCACCACACATTATCCACAATAGCTAATGCTTCAATTCACTCACACATAAATTCTTTCCTAATGTCTTTACGCTAAGAAACCAACAATATGTAAAAATTATAACAGAGACCACCTAGGGCTGAGAAAAAAAAACGACTTGATCTTAATTTGTAGAAAGTGACGGCAGGTTGATATTTCGAATAATAATATGAAAATTATAGGTCGGTTAATCAATGGGTTATCCTAACCTCATTGTCCTCTACTTTCAACTAATTTTGCATGAAACAAAATTTAAATTTGAGATACATGTGAGACTTAAAAGGATAATTAAAGACACCAGAATTCATCTAGATCATAAATTCATGATTAGAGAAAGAATTAAACATATCAAAACCATAAACAATAACTGAAACTTGAAGTGAACTTACGATCAAGACCTCCTTCACCAATCTTCTGGTTTTATTGAATCTCAGTAAAAAGTTTGGAGCTTGGTGACTCAGAAAGAAGTTGGATGATGCTTTATGTTCACGAAACTATAGGGTTTTAGAAATCTACCTTTAGGAATGAATGAATTTTATTAGCGTTTTGAGATTATAAGAAACATGATATTAGGGTTCTGAGGAAAAAAAAAATAGAGATAGTCGACTAAATTGAATTGCATATTACAATGAATTGTATTTAGATTAGGAGTCAAAATATTTTATATATTAGAGCTTGCAACATATATTCAAAAAAACATGTTGCTTGAGTGGGTAAGCTACATGTTTTTCTTTCAAACAACCATGGTTCAAACCATGTAAGTGTCACTTTTTACAATTTTATTTCGAAAATAATTGCTTAGGTTGCATCAAATTTAAAATTCCGAATTTTATTTAAAAAAAATGAAATCATGTATTGAATGATGACATGTCATTTAAAAAATAAAAAAAATGCCACATAAATACAATGATGACATGGAAATATGACATGACATTATCGGATGCAAGTGGCATTATGACGTCAACATGCCTCCTCTTATATATAATGTATATATATATATATATATATATATATATATATACTAGTTGTCAAAGCCGCCCGATGGGCGAAACATGACTATAATTATCATTGACATATTTTATTATAGCGAAAAAGCGGGTAGAATTTAATTGTACCTAATCATACTCAAGTAACAAAGTATTTTCATAACTTGCCATTTTGTCAAATGGCTAATGAACATAATGTATATAAGTTTTGATGATTGATTAATCGTCTAATTGGTTTGCAACCTCCTGCTAACAAAAATATCATCAAATGATTACAAAAATAAAAAAATACATCAGGAAATAAAATGCTTCAAGAAATAAACAATACTTGTGTCGATTATGTATATATATATCTAAACTAATAAATCAAAGTACATAAGAACATAAATTAAAGTGCCTTTATTTTAAACTAAAGAAAACACATAGTTCACATATACTTAGTATGGTCTTGTTGTTCAAATGTATCTAAATTGGTGATTTTTTTTGAATTATTTGTTTAATCGATGAATGTGGTAGTTGTCGGTTATAGCATACATCACGTTTCACCAAAGGGCCTCGGTGTAGCGGTATGGAGGTTTACCCTCCTGGCAAGGTCTCAGTTCGAGTCTTGTCTAGGGCGACGAGGGTTTCCACCGCGTGCGTAAAGGGAAGGGTGTCATTGCCTTAGGGTGGACCCAACACGGTTGTGTGGGCTCTTCATTACAGGCAGCTTCTTATAACGATACAACAATAAAACAGTTTTCTAAGTAGTACCTTCATTTGGTGTTGCTCCAAATGTTATAAAATTCTCGACTTATGTCAGTATCTTTTAAGGCTAATAATGATGAAACAACTAAACTTTCATCATTGTGGCGATTAAAAACCTGCTGTTCTTTGTCACTGGTTCATTCCCTAGACCTATTTTTTTGTCCTAAAATTCTTTTTGTACCCACTTAAAAATTGCAAAAATTACCAAAAACATTTCGACCCACACATTTGACCCATTATCGACACCCATAAAACATGTCTCACACTCCAATTACCTACTACAATTACACGATACAAACCAAACCACAGACAAAACCATACTAAGCTGTTAACTTGTAAGGTCCGGTTGTTTGATCCATTTTCAAGGTTTACATACCACTCAAGATTACAACAATTAAGCATCAGTGTTAAACAATTGATTTTTAAAATAAAGAGAACACACTTACTTCTCTCGGGTTTTTTTGAAGAATCTTGACTACTTGCTGATTCGTCATGTGTTCCCATAACCCATCCGAGGCAAACACAATAAACTTGGCGTCAGGTTTCAACTCTCTAGGTCGCTGAATAGGATTATGAAGCTGGAACCGTGGGAATGATGGGTTAACAGCAATGGCTTCTTCAAGCATGATGGGTCAACAGCAATGGCTTCTTCAAGTATGCGTCTCCGGTGGATCTCCAAATCATTAAACCGTATTTCCTATCTGCAACAAAATTATCAAGAATCATGGCGTGAGACAAATCTTTTCTTTGAAATAGCTTTTTATAAAGTTTTTACCTTTCTGTAACCATGATCTTCGAACCGCCTGGCGAATCTGTCGTTCATGTCTCTCTAGAAGCTCGTCAATTTGGCGTGATTGAGATAACAAAGGACCCAAAAACTCAATTTTCTCTTCTTGGTTATGATAAATCTGTTCAAGAAAGTTAAACAGTTCAAAAACTTCAAGATACACGAAAAAGAAACCAAAGTCTTCATGGGATTTGCACGTAATTAAAAAAAAAAAATTAAAAATTAAAATTAAAAAAAAAAAAAAAAAACTTACTGAATCGATTTTCTTGAAAACTGCAATTGATCGGTCTCGAGAGTTGGGACCATCATATCCACTACCAAATGCCTCAGGTTTGGAATCCCGGCCTCTAGAATTGATTCGTTTAATCTTTTCGTCTCGTTTTGGTTCTTTTGAATGGAAAGCAACCCACGGCTCAGATATAAGGCTTTTTGAACTCGACCTACTGTGTGATCTTAATGACGAAGAATCATCGAATCACCTTCTTGCCCATGCAAAACCACTTGAACCTGATACTTGTAAGGGGCCCGAAAAGGGAACATCTCCATGCAACTCGCGGTTTGAAAAAGGCTTACACGTCTCAAAACCTATGATTATATCGTTGTCTCTGTTATCATTTAAATTTATTCCATTGATTTTGAGCCTAGCTTCTGTTCTGGCTGGCAAATTCTGTACAAATAACCATTCATCAGTTTTGTTGCATATACACGTACACGAGTCTACGTGTATATATGGTTGTGTGTGGAAAGAAAGGGCAAGAGAGAGAGAGAGAGAGAAAGAGACCTCCTCAGGCACCAATTTACTGACCCCGGATGGTTTTCTGTTTGATCTCCTTGACATTTCAGGCCCTCGTGTTCTTCCAGCATGATTTTAAAAAGACATGCACGTTATCATTACTTGCGGAAAGAAATCAATATTTGAACAAATCTAATAGTTTCAGATACATATTAACAAATTTAAACTACGATGTAAGGGGTGTTGGGATGTTGGTTATGAATGTCATTATGAGATATCGAGTAACCAATTGTCATAAAACCGGGCACATAAAATACTGTGTTGATTTTGTTATTTAAAGTTATGATAATCAAATTAAAATGTTGAGTCGTGGAAAAAGTACACCGTTTAGAAATTGGAAATGAAAGTCTTCAGGAATAGGTCAATATAGATAATAAGTTTAGGTGCAGTTTTCATAAGACTGATTATAAAAACTCTTTATTCTTTGATCAGATAACAAAAAGCAAAATTTGTTCATCCAATCATTAAATAAAAGGCATATTGTTGCGATTTCAAGTCACGAAAATCAGATACTCAGCTCCAAGTCGCAAATCCAAACACCCCAATAGAGTGATGAATGGCAAGTTCAGGTTCATAAAGTCTAACTTTTGAAAAACGTGATGTTGCTCTATGTATGAAAAAAGATTTACCTTCTTGAGTCTTCACGATGCTTAGCATCAATCTCTTTGTTTGGAGGGTATTTTGGTAAGCTCCAAGGGTCACATGCATATGGCTTCGTTTGGAAATACTATAATAGCATATAAAAGTGTAAGCTTTCAATAAACATTCATGAAGGGGTGTCATAAAACAATATGATTTGGTGACTTGGTTCTGAATGAGACATTAAAGTTTGAAAAAATCCCATATTTACCCAATTGGAAATAAAATATGACCACAATCTGGAAAATTTATAGTTTTAATGGGTTTAGATTGCCGCCTCTATTACTATGTATATTAAAGGATCAAACACCAAAACCTGAAAAATGCCTTTGATATGCCACATGCCTTGTTTCATGCCACAATTTGCGAGTCGTCTGGATGATCTGACTTGAGCTCCTCTCTAACTTTATGTACACAAGCATTTTGATCCTCAGTGATTTTCTTCTGTTGGCACTTCTTTACACGGTTAGATTAAGCAGGCCGATGTGACTCAGGCGATCACTTGAATAGCAGAAACAACAGCTCTAGGAACATGTCTTTGCGTGTGGATTTCTGCAGAACAGTAAAACAGGACATCAGGTTCACAAAAAGTAAATAACACAAAAAGCTTTAACACTGGATACACATCCGTTATCTGTTCTTTCAAAACTATAAGCTGTTCCATATGCTTACTAATTGAGTTTATATCTGATCACATTCAAAGGATGAATGAATATACCTCCAACGCGAATAAGCTCTTCCATGTCACATTTGCTTTCGTACTAAAGCAAATAGCATGCTCGAACCTATACAAACATACACACACTAATTAGCTTGATAACATGTGACTTATCCAACCTAAAAATGATCCTGTCCAGGTTGTGATTAGGAACAGGGGAGTACTAATTCTTTACTTCTATAAATCTTGTCTCTCGTGTATTTCCTTCTTCGGCCTCTCAACATTGACTGAAATCTATCTATGACATATTGTAGAAACGCGTGTGCAAGTTCACTAGTTTCATCAAACTATTATTACATTAACATACCCTAAAGAAGGCAAACCTGATAAGATTATTTGGCTAATGACCCTTGTGAGAAACACGTATCACAGCTTCTAAATGTTATCCGCTCCTTCTCAAAGCTTGAGCTAGCACCTTCATTTTCGCATAAACAATTTCTTATTAGTCCTAATAAAGTAATATAATGGTTAAGAGAAACATATAGGAATTATCTGCATATGTAGTTACCTGATGAATATGTGGTTTAAAACTTGGCAACGCTTGCATACAACCATAGCTATCTGACTGCCAATATGGATCGTAGACGGAAGTTCTGACATATCATTCAAGTGAAATAAGTTAAACATTTCATTAGAGAACCTGGCCATAACTCTTGATAGACGATATACATGCTAAATCGGTAAAACAACAGATAAATTTAGGGGGTGTCTGTTTAAGCTTATGAGCTTATTGAACTTTTAAATGGATTAACAAAAGAAAATGGATTAACAAAGACTTATAAAATATTGGATTAACAAAAGAAAAACTAATAAAGTTTTGGTTAAAAAGGATGAAAAAGTATATAGAGACATTAATTCTTTATATTGTTCTTAAGACCATACATAACTTTACAGATTTTAGTCATCTTTTTATGAGCTAACAGGGGATAAATCAAATGGGTCAACACGTCAAAGAGACAAATACTTATTTCTGATCATGGTTAACACATTAATCTCTAAAATATAATTTTATTTAACGACATGAAAGTTTTTATGGGTCAACAACCTGACCCGTTACCACACCTTTAAAATGATTCATTTGACCGTGATCCAACCTACCCACCTTGCAACATCTACGTCGGATATACTTTTATAACTGTTAGATTTGGTTTGGTTGCGACGCTATTGTAGGATGGGCTCTGTGAAGAGCAAGCGTGAGTTCCTGTATTCCTAATTAAAAATAAAAAGAAGTTACACTTTGTGAATTGGTATATTTGAGGTTTATGTGGGTCAAGCCAGCACACCCCTTTTTGACCCAAATAAAAAAAATGTCCCGTTTTAACCCGACCAGTTCTGACCCACTACCCCACCCACCCACACATCTGAGATATATCCCATAGGTGCTTGATTCTATGGCTGACACTAAGGGGCAAAGCAACATCACCAAACCTGTTTAACGCTAACTTTCTTATACAGTTAAACGAAAACATGAAAACATGCAATAAGGCAGATGAGAATATGATTTTCACCGTACTACTACATGTACCCATATTGATGAAATTGAAACCATTTATTATATTTATGCCGGGATAAAGCGTTAAAATCCACATTACCTCCAAATTCTTGATCATTTGCTGCCCAAAAGCATCATGTGGAAGAATCTGTTGCTGCCTAAATAGTAAATTAATAAATTGATCTTGTTTTGATGAGATTAGGGTTTTAATGATTTAAATTTTATATTTTTCTTTACACATAATAAATTAACAATCTAATATAAACACATGATGTTTCAGAATAACAGAAAATTCATGTATGATAACTGTTTCAGAATTATATATTGTGTTAGTTGTTCATGAACATACCTTTTCGTTATCCACTTCTGATTAGAGGCCAATTGTTTTGGTTTGATTGAATTGTGATGGTTTTAAGGCTGCACTCTGGAAGGGGAAAATATATTTGGTCTTCGATACAATTGTTTTTGGTTTTGGATTTTTGTTTTAGGGTTTTGTGTGGGTTTTGGCTTGAAGGAAGGGATAATGAATGATGTAGATGTTTGGAGTTTCCAACTTAATATCAATTATGTGTTGCAACTTTTATCACAAGTGTTGGATTGCTCTAATGGTTAAGTTGCTTCATGATTGTGCTTAATACCCCATGTTCGAATCTTGTAATGCACTAAATTTTTAAACATTTTAAATAATCCGAATTTGAATAAAAAAAATTGCTTAAGTGGCATTAACTTATGATGATGTGGCATTATGGGATGTCAAGTGGCATGACAATGTGATGACATGGCTGATAATGAATTACTGGGCAATGAGGTGGCGTTTACGTGGCATTATCTACGTATAGCCTCTCCTTATATATATATATATATATATATATATATATATATATATATATATATATATATATATATATATATATATATAGTTAGGATCAAATAAGAAGAATAATTAAAATAAGAAGGATAAGAAGAAACCACAACCACATATTTTAGATGCACCTAAAAAGTGGATGCATGTCCTTCAAATTTTCCTCCTTATTTAAAATGTGTGGCTAGAATTACTTACCTTCTTATTTTAATAAATCTTCTTACTAGATCCTTCCCATATATATATATATATATATATATATATATATATATATATATATATATATATATATATATATATATATATATATATATATATATATATAGTGTAGAGTTATTGTAAGAACCAAATAAATTGCGAGAACTGAGAACCACCTTTTACTCTTAATAATGCATAATGTACATATGTCAATGCGAAATGGCTTTTTGGAAAATATACACAATTTAATTTGAATGAAAAAAATAAATGAGGGGTAATATGGGAATTCAATTATCCCAGGAAAATAGGATCTTATACATTGTTTCATTCTTTTTCACAAATATGTTCTCTTCCTCTGATAACCCTAACCTAAAAACCGCCTCCCCTACACCTCTCCCTCATGCTAAAAACCACCGCCCCTCACCCATCTCCCTCCTCTCTTATCTCGGTTTTTTTCAGTACATAGTCGAATGCTAAGATTTGTTTGTTGATTTGTCATCGATAAAAGATTTTATTTGGGTAGCTCGTTATTGAACAACAATAAACGGTGAACTTAGAATTTGGTGAAAGTTTTTTATATATTTTGGTGCGATTCTCGGTTTGTTTGTGGTGTTAATTGTGTATTTGTGGTGATTGGTATGAGTAGGATAAATGGCGGATGATAAAGTAGAAAAGGAAGTAGATGGAGAAAAGAAGACGACGAAGGCGAAAAGGGGATTTTGGTCTAGAATATGGAATGGATTGTTTAGTTCTCATGGTGGTGATATCGAAAGAAGAGGCTACTCTCCTTGCTAGAATTAAGAGGAGATCGTCGAGTTGGAGGTCGACTGCTAGGAATATAATCGTCATTTCTGTTTTGCTTGAGGTATTGTTTTATATTTGATGCATATCAAATTAGTAGGTGTTTAGGATTGCTTGCAGAACTGTTTATTGTATGGTGTTGTTTGGGACTGCATATCCAGTTTATTTGATCATTTCAGAAAACATAAGTAGTTTAAGGAGGGTTGTTTGGGATTGCTTATTTAAACAAATCATTTGCTCATTTCGTTTTTAAAACTCCTCAACACTTTTGATTGTTTGGATGAAGAAAATTGCTTAGTTTTTGTATCTGCTTATATTAGGGTGAAATACGCTGTTTATGGTAAGCAGTTTGAGATTGCATATTTCAAATTGATTATTCTTTGTAGATTTAAAATCACAAGTTTGCCCTTAGGGTGAAAATAATTTCTTTTATAGCTCATTATGTGCTTCTGTCTATAAGTACAAGCACAACAAGTAGTCCCAAACGCGATTTGAAACTGTTTATGATCACCCGGGGGACAAATATTCACTTTTGTATGAGCAGTTTAGGAGTAGCTGCTTAGGGGTGTTATCGGGTCGGGTTATCGGGTCTTGTCGGGTCGCGTGAGTCGGGTTTTGGTTTAAAAAATACTAACCCGCAACCCGACCCGATAAGGAGTCGGGTTATCGGGTTCGGGTTGATATCGGGTCGAGTGTTGTCGGGTCGGGTGATTCGGGTTAATCGGGTTGGCTTATAAAATTTGACCAAAAAAAAGTATTTGAGCTTAAACACTTATCGTTGACACTTAATTTTTGATAACTAAAAATGATTAACAAAATACTTGTGTCAGTTGAGACTTTGTCATTTTGTACCAGGCATAACCAACTGTAACATACATTTCATTTAAATACTTGTGTTATTTTGAACCAAAGATACCAAATACTTACTGTAAGTTATACTTACTACTAATGTTGGATATTATTGTAATACTACTGATGTTAAGAACTTATCAACTCATACTGAGATGTATATGAGAAGGACTAACAAATAAAAACATTAACTATCAAAATTATATGACAGCAAACTGTATTGACAATTTGACGTACACACAAAGGTTTCGTAATGTATAATGAAATGGGTAACTAAAATTTCATGCATAGAAAATTGATACGCTAGAGACATTGGGCTTCTAAAAAGTAATAACTAAAAAATCAATAAATGATTGTCGGGTCTTATCGGGTTGACCCGATAACCCGATAGCAAAATTTATTTAACCCTAACCCGACCCGATAACACTATCGGGTTATCGGGTTCGGGTCAAAACAACCCGATAAGATTTTTGACCCAATTTGACCCGACCCGATAAGCCTTATCGGGTTCGGGTTCGGGTCGGGTCAACCCCGACCCTACTGACACCCCTAGGCAATGAAGTGATTGTGATTATCTTATTATTTGGGTTAGATAAACAGAATTTGCCAAACACTCTGATTATTTGAACTTTGAACTGCCGAAACACATAGAAGCCCATCTCCTGCACCGTATCACTTTAGAAATGCAATAATGCGAAACACCCCCTTAGTCACAAGGGTTGGTGTAATGCTCGTTCTTATAAACCCATTAATGGCATGTCGAAAATTAATATTGGGCTGGCATGTGTTCGACAAGTTATTGCCAAATGTGTTCAATAAAAGCGAAATAAAAATTTGACTTAACTCTTGGAATTTGCTTATCGCAAATTGCACTTTCAATGTGGGCACAAACTAATAAATCATGATTAATTCTCTAGTGTATATCTGAATATTGGATGGTTATATTCTCTTGTGTAAATACTTCGTACTAGCTAAATCATGATTAAAATCTTACTTTTTATTCCTCTTATCGTTTCAAATCTTACTTTTTATTCCTCTTATCGTTTCAGTGTGCACATGTGTTTTTAAGTGTGCATATGTGTTTTTACAGTTGTGAATTTTGACACCTTCTATGCATATGTGTTTTTACAGTTTCATGAACTTGTTTATTTTGTTTAATTTCAGCTGTTATGGAAAGGATTGTGTACAAGGATTAAAAACACATGTGTACATATGCCTACAAAGAGATCGAGAAATCGAGAGTGGCCAATGAGGAAAATGAGGAAAAACACATGTGTACAAAGAGATCGAGAGTGGCCAATGAGGAAAATGAGGAAAAACACATGTGTAGAAAGTGGCCAATGAGGAAAAACACATGTGTACAATGAGAAAAAACAAAAGAGATCGAGAGTGGCTAATGAGGAAAAACACATGTGTAGATTTCATGGGTTTTTGAAGAAGACGAGGAATACATGCGCAGGCCTAAAAGATGAACCATCTATTAAAAACATTGTATTATGCACATGTGCACGCTTCATATATTTGTAATAAAACATATTTATGTAATATTTTTAATAAAGTTGTTGTTTGTATAAAATTGCATAAATGTATTTATAAAGTTTTGTTGTTTGTATACATACTTATATAATATTTTTATAGATACATGTGCAAATACAAAACACCTATGCAAAAACGGAAAATACAATTATCAAATAATGCAAAACACATGTGCACACAATGTAAAAAAAATAAAAAAAATCCTAGAATTACTGGAACTAAAAAAAACGTTTTTTGTAAAAATAAAAATAAAAAATAAAAATCAAATATAAAAGTTATTTTACCATTATGCCCTTTTAAATTAAATTATACAAATTAATATAAGAAAAATCGATTGGTTGATGTTGGTTCTCATGATTCATAATTTATTTGGTTACGAAAATAACCCTTCCTATATATATATATATATATATATATATATATATATATATATATATATATATATAAATTTGCGTGTTTTATGGAGGAATAAGGTAGGATTTGGCTCAATTGTTAGTAAAATTGAGTGTTTTTAATTCCACTATTTTTTCCGGTAGCTTTTATTCGTCGGAGAAGATGTGTTTAGGGAAATGGGTGGGAAAAGTGATTTGGGAAGGAAGTTTCACGGGTTTTTTACCACCTATCTCTTTCTTTTAAATAATGAAAAAGGCATTACAGTTTCTTTTAAATGAGGCATTACATGTTTTTTATTTCTTTTTTGATGTGTTTTTTATTTAATGTATTATCTTTAATAATGAAAAATTTAATTTTAGTTAAATGTGTTGGTTTATAGAAATGTGTTTAAATAATTGAAAAAAAGAAAATATATATGTGAGGTATAAAGTTGCACGACGGCATCAAAAACCGGTGTTATAGGAGGGAGGGGGTTTATCGTATTATGGTGAATTCTGATATTATTGAAAAATATGCTGATATGGCAGCACTTTTTTCCAAGGCACCAGCGGGATGGCACGAGGACACCTAGAAGAGAGAGTGTGTTTCGTATTTGTGTTTGAGTCTTATCTAATTTTCACTACTACAAAAATGGACATAGAGCCCGATTGAAAAGGTTGATAGAGTCCGGTTTTTCATTAGGGCACAAAGGGAGAGGGACTCTATTAGGATTTGTCATAGAGCCCGGTTTTAGAAATGGGCTTTATGATGTGTAATAGAGCCCGATTTTTTGGTTGAAAACATTGCTTTATGTGATTAAAAAAAGCATATTTAATAAGCAAAGACCCATGTTTTTTGCTTACAAAACATGGCCCTATGAATTTTTTATTTTTTATTTTAGTTTTTCAGTTTTTTAGTTTTTTTTAGATATCACCTTTTTACAATGTATTTCCACAACACAGCCTTAAACAAGCAGAAACAACAACGAAATTGTATCAAAATTATAACCATGAAGGTCTATACCAAAATCAATGGATTGAAGATCCAATATCAGTTTCACAACAGTTAAATACAAGTCCTATAGACTACCAAACATACTAAATACTACCACTAATTAAGCATCACAACAACAGTTTCACAATCAAGTGTTTTGTTAGACTAACACTTTGTTCTCGAGTTTTTTTTTTGAAGAAAAGAAAAGAAGAGTAGTGAAAAGAAGAGAAAAGAAAAGAAGGAAAACTACTTCCTTTTATTCGTGTTCTTGGGTTTCAAAAAAAGTGAAAGAAAGAAAGAAAAATAATGGATGAACATGACTTTGATTTTACTACCATGCCCTTCGAATGTATCAGTGAAAAATTAATATTATACTTTTATGAAATTACAAATGTAATAATTCATTCATAACTATATCTAAATTAAAATTCCAAATGCTAAGTGACATTAAATCTGCACTTCGATGTAAACTAATCTATTGATAAAATAATAATAATTACTTAGCAGTAATTTTTTTGTTTGTATCAACACACGGATGCATATGATTGTTCAAATGCATATGCACTCACATATGGAAATGAAAATAATTATAGCTTGGTAGCCCTATGTAAATGAAATGAAGTTGAAGACACAGTCAAACAGGGGTTGAGTGCATATGTAAGGGGCAAATTGGTCAATTTACGAGGTTTCTTTCCAATTCTGCTCGGTTTTGGGCGGAAACTATTGACTGAAAAAAGCGCCAACTTTCCTCTTTATTTCTTCCCTTTTACTTTCTCTTCTCCCTTTAAAAATTTTGAGAACAAAACCTATTTTCAGTTCACTTTTCTTTTCTTTTCTTTCCAAAATTCAACTCGAGAACACAGTGTAAGGAAAATGAGATATACAAAAGACATAACCACATGCCAACCTTTCCTAAATACTAACATGCCAAACAAGCTCAGGGTGTCGCCCAGCTCCTTAGTAGTAAAAGGCTTATTGCCATTCCAAAGCATCTATAAAAAAAATCATAAGCTTTAAGTAAGATAAAACAAAAGAAAATTTAGTGCAATACCGAACTACAAGTTTGGGAATATCAATTGCACTTGTGTTACTACTAGGAAGCTTTTTTGGCCGTGCTAAGCACGGCCCCGATGTTAATATTCGATGTCTTCATGAATTAGTACACGTTGGCAATAAACTTACTTTTAAGCAAGTTAATAAATAAAGCTTTCACATATTTCATTAAAAAAAATCACATACATGATACATCGTTAATTCGTTATAGATATGTTCTTAAAGTAACAAGAAACAAATTTATTTTTCAGTTGTTTGACTTTCCAACTCTTGACTATCCCTGACCATAATCTTTACCAACTTTCAACATGATTTTTTTACAATTTTACCACACACCCATTTCTCTTGTCAGCTGTCATCGTATATGGTCAATGACTCAAATATGAAAGGAAAACATCAATGAGTACAAAGGAAACTTTTAGATCTCAATTCTAGAGCATTTTATACTCCTTGTGGCAGTCATAGCCTTAACTTAGCATTATGTGACATGGCCAAAACATGTCCTAAAGCTAAGAATATTTTTGGTACCATACAAAAAAATTATACTATCTTTGCAAACTCTACTAAAATATGGGCTATTTTGAAAGCGAATGTAAAAGGGCTAACTGTTAAATCTTTATCAGCTACTCGTTGGGAGAGTCGTGTTGAAAGTGTTAAAGTTATACGATTCCAACTCTCGGATATACGTGAAGCTTTACTTCAAGTGTCTGAAAGTGATAATATTGTTTAATGCAAAGTACATATGAGTCATTAGCAGAAAATGAGCTTGGTAAATATGAGTTTCTTGTTGCAATAGTCATTTGGTATGATATATTATCTGTAGTTAATGTGGTTTCAAAACAGTTGCAATAAAAAAACATGGTAATTGATGATGTAATGAAAAAGATAGAAGATTTAGTTTCTTTCTTCAAAACTTATAGAGAAACTGGATTTTCTAAGGCATTAGAGAGTGCTAAAGAAATAGCTATAGAAATGAATATAGATCCGGTCTTATTTACGTTCTACAATGTCGCAGGAAAGGCTTAACGGACTAGCAATGATATCAATTGAGCAAGACATGTTGAGCACAATTGACTACAAAGATTTGATTGAAGAATTTGCATCAAAAATGCTAGGAGAATGGCGTTGTTTACATGATTAGTTCTAATTGTATTCGTTAAATAGATTTTGAACTTTTGTTTTGGGAACCTTATTTTGTATTTCGCCTTTGGAAAAATTGTATCCGTTTAAAAGATTGTTGAACTTTTGTTTTGGGGCCTCATTTTGTAATTTCGCACCGGGCCTCCACAAACGTAGAGACGGCACTGATGGTCATACCCCTTTTATGACACCAACTGCTATCACCAATCTCATTCAATATATCCATGCTACAACACTTGCAAAATATCTTTGCAAGGACATCTGCTTGATTTTGTATGTTTTTTATATAACAAGTACCTGCATATATATTATCAAAGATTTTAAAGATTATTAAATTACAACATAAATTATAAGCAATATATGATCGAATCTGAATACGAATGTTAACTCAAACACAAGTCACACACTTGAATGATTTAGGTTTTATTCTAAAAAGTAAACTGTACAATTGTGCTTGGAACATTTCAAGGTATCAAAAAGTAATAATGCTTGCCAAACAATATTATCATTTAATAATGTTGGAAGAAAATATCACACGCACTAATATGGTTAGTTTTGGGAGAAAAAAAAGCATCTACAGAAACAAAATAGAAGAGGATTAACCAAATGTTCAAAGCAAATTTTTGTAAGAAAAAAGATGGTGATAAGATCTAAAATCGGAGGAGTTTTGAAATGATTTTTCATACGGACAAAGACTAAAACTTAAGGAAACCTTCCTTTGATTCTACCGTTTCTAAATTTCATCTTTTGTGTGTTTTGCAATGGTGCTTCACGACGTCATTACGATGACTACACAAATCCAAACTAAGGGTTCGTTTGGTAGGACGGAATGAAATGTCAACTGAATGGAATAAACAATGTAATGGAATGAAGAGTGTAATGTAATGATTCATTGTAGTTATTAATAATGTTTGGTTTGTATGATACGACGTAATGGAATCGATAATAAAAAGACTAAAATACCCATTAATGATAGAAAGTTTATTTAATGTGGTTAATTAATAATGGAGTTTTATGTAATTTTGATTTCATTACAAGACGTAATGAAAAAAGAGTAGGGGGCCTCTAAGGAATGGTTTTGATGTAATGGATCATTACTTGTAATGAATCATTACATTCTATAATTGTAAACAAACAACATTTACTCATTATATCGTAATAATCTTTTCCATTACGGCTTTGATTACGACATACCAAACACTACGTAAATGATAAAGTCTATAACCTTCAAAACTTCGCACTTGCGTTTCTATTACAAAAGTCATCATCGTATCTTCGTCGTCCAAGCTCGCATCACGTCATCATCAGCAGTACACAAACGTTAAAAACTAAAACTCCACTAATTTTTTTAAGCCAAGAGCTCAAGATATATCAAAGAGCAAGACAAGAACAACATCATGTGCATTTCATTACATCAGAAAAAACACAATACGTGTATATAAAAAGAATATACATATGTATACCCACATAATGTGTGCAGCATGCTAAAAAAATATTTGTTTCATGGCATTAGAAAAGGAGGGAAAAATCTGGATCTATTGTTCTAGAAATGATTTTGGGTGAAATAGCTATGTTTTATGGTTTTAGAAATAGAATGGATTTGTTTTAGTATAATTATCAAGGGTAAATAGGGTTATGGTACAGAAAAGTTACTAAAGATTACAAAAAATTTGTCCTAAGGTAATATAGTTTCATTTTGTTCAGTTATGTTACTAAACTTTCGGTAAGCATACACTTCAAAATTTCAGTTTTAGTCCGAGTAACTTGGATGTATATTTTTTTGATAAGTTCAGTAACCTGAGTGAACAAAATTCAAAGTTCAATAGCGTGAACATTCACTTTTATAAGTTCAGTTACCTGAGTGAACAAAGTTTCAAAGTTCAGTAACCTGGATGAACAAAATGAAACTATATTTTGTAAACTTTAGTAACTTTTGTGTACCATAACCCAATTATCAAAAGAGGTAAAAAGTAAATATCTAAGCCACATACAGTTGTTGTTGTTCTTCTCTTAACAAAGATTGTTACTATAATTTATCTTCTTTTGCTAAGAAATGAATCATAGCTTATAGATATCAACCTTACAAGTATAAAAAAGTAACACATAAAGTCAACACGATGAAAATCACATCACAACAACAATTTTAACAAGCTTATAAATCAATTGGCTGATCATGTAGCATCAAATGCCTCGTCGTGCAAAAACAAACTTCCAATGCCTAATCATTTAGCTTCTTCCTTGAATACACACAATGACACAATAACTGATAAAAATAAATACTATAAATTTAAAGGTTTGGTACCTCCATTTAATTTCCTTTACAAAATTTTCATGTTTTGCTTTTTTGGGTAACCCCAGTCACCACTCATCACCAGCAGCAGTCCATTACTACACAAATTAAAGCACACATAAAGAAACTATTTGAAAGTATATCACAACGAACCATAATTAATTTTTTAATAAACATAACTAAGTAAGAAAAGTGAAAGAAAAAAATGAAAGGTAGTCAAAAGAGTAGAGCATCACCCGTCAAGTGGCCAGATTATATGGCTGAAATTTGGAGTAAATGAAGATAGCCTATGAGAAGGGTGTGATTGTGTGGATATGGTCTCTTGATTGGATAAAAAAGGTTTTATCTTGGGTTTGGTATGTAAGAGTGAAATATATTTTTGCTTAAATAAGATGATAGAAAGATTGATAGTGATGTCACGGGCATGGCTTGAAATTAAGATGAGCAATGGTGGCACAGAAAAAGGGTATGGGAGATGGTTTGGTTGCCTCTTCAATTTTTTCAACACAAGAATAGTTCATCAGTGTTGAGTGCTGATGTGTAAATTTGTTGAGTGGTGATGTGTAAATTTTTGGAGCTTCTACAGGGAAAAATACTTCTTCCTTTATATTATAGGTAGATATTAAAATAAAATAAAAAATAAAAAATAAATAAACTGTATATGCAAAGTCAAAGTATGAAAGAAAATATATATATATATACAAACTCAAACTCAAGGTGCAAGGTTTGTGAAAAAAAAAACATCCTCGTATATACGGCCAAAAAATCTTACAATAAATAATATTTTTAAAATTTGATCATGCATCCACAAGTGCAAACATACTACTGTTGTAAACAATGCCACTCGAATACGAAATAACAAGCAGCTTAGATTACTAGTTCAATCATGAAAACTTTATATAGGAGAAAAAAAGTTCATTCCATAAGGGTACATGTTAAGTTTCATTTTCCATCAATACTTTTTCATTGTTTAGGTTCACGGGTACTCATCTTGGGAGGCATATTGTCAAAACTCAAAATGAATGTAACAGTTGACCCTGTTCCTAATACTTGGTAGCATATGAAGATTATAGTACTAAAAGTGCAGAAATAAAAATAAAATCTCAACAAGCAGTAACTTACTTTGAAATTTTCACAAATTTGAGGAACCCTCCCAAAGAAAAAGATTGCATGCTGAGATGCCTGCAACAAACAATTTCTTCAATTAATTTGCAAAAGACAAAAATTAGAGCAAACTTCTACCGAATTGACAGAGTTTTCAACTTACATATAAGAGCACCGGTGTCCGTGTCGTTGTTGCCTTCGTCGTCCTAGTCATCAGCTCGCCGAGGATCGTTGTGACACCGTGGAACCTCGCCGAGGTTCGCCGTTGCGTTCCAAATCGTCACGACGACGAGGCTTTGCACCTGACAAAAAGTATATAACGTATGTGTTTGTGTGTTTGTTTTTTTATTTGTTTTGAATAAAGTGGTAGTGGTGGGTCCCAAATGAAGAGGTTGAGGTTTGTTATGAGTGAGGAGAGGGGGTTAGTTTGAAAAAATGGGATGCTGATGTGCCGCTGAGGTGGCGCGACGACGAAGGGAAGCCTCGTTTTGGCACCTAAAGCTCTAAGGCTTCAAAAAGAAGAGGATCAATTTTCCCAGCTAAGATTGTTGGTGCTAGGCCACATGTCATAATCTCATTAAGGAAATGCATATATTATACACCGTACCTTTCAAATGAAAGACTTACATAACACACATCTTATAGCGGTAAATGTGAATAATGCTTTAATCCTCGAGCTTTCACCCATTTGGTGATTCAACCTTAGAAGAACATTGGCAATACCTTTATCCTTCAACTTTTTATTCAAAAATATATGCTTTGATCATCAAACTTCATAATATGATTGAAGGAAAAAGAAAAGAACCAATAAAGTTTATATTTAAACCATTATTATCTTATATATATCCCAAAGAAATGCACGGATCCTTAGCAAGTTACCCACAGGCTGAGAGAAGTAATAGATAGTTGACACCAAAAATATCGTTGCAATAACCAAGAAAATAAAATAAAACTTTTACTTTGACATAAAAACAAATATTTAAATTTGATGTTCGTTATACCTTGAGTGAGAAAAAAGGCCAACTCCCCATAAGCTGAAATGGAAAGATCTTTGTGAAGACAATATGCCAAAGCAATGGTATAACCATGGTTGTAAATATCGCTCGGCGGTACCTCGACGGTCGACCACCGTCAAGCGCCATATCGGTCTTGGCGGTAATATATCAGTGATATATCGGAGACCATAAATTATAAAGGAATTTATTTAAAAATAAATAAATATTAGCAATATCATAACAAAATAAGTCAATAACCACAAAAAACTAAAAAGTTTAACATCTTTGAAAAATAAAAGCCGCAAGTCCATAATTATTTATCAATTTATAAAAATAAAATAAAAAATAAATCCGAGTTTAACACATTTTTGACCTAGTTTGACCGATTTTGACCAATTTTTGACCGATTTTGACCAAACCGATAAATTTGACCGATAAGTGAAATATCGTATCGGTCGACCACCGATAAACGATATATCACCTATATATCGGCCGCCAAGACCGATATTTACAACACTGGGTATAACCAGTTACTTCCATTTCAAAGGCGACAACGCCAAGACCTCTTACACTCGTATGTTGCACGATTTTCATTATCCGCAAAAGATGCATAAATCCAAATCAAAGTCTTAGGGGGTGTTTGAATATGCGCTTTGGAACTATCTAAGTCCATGTTTTGAGTACACATAGAGACAACACAACTAACAATCTCAAATGACTTCATTCAAGACAAGTCCATGTAATGAGCACATTTAAAATTATATGGCACATGCTTAAACCAAATATACATCGTTGTAGAGGGTGCTTTACCATATCTCACAATATATATTCTTACATGTACAAAGTTACCTGTGCCTGCAACCATTTGGCAACTTGCAATGATCGCATTCCATGGTGACACTACAGAACCAAATAAGCTCTAATTAGTAGTAAAGAGACAACTCTATTGGAGAACATATATAAAGTGCGTACTTTGAATGTCCACAAGACTCATGAGCGAGAATGCTACACAAATACTTATCAAAAGAGCATATTTCTAAATAAACGGATGCTTTTACAAATCTCACAAAAAGTGTTTTAGTATGCTTCCTCATTTTAACAAACATTAGGACTTTAGGCCCTGAAAGGTGTGAGTTCTTCAAATCCATTTTGTAAGAACAATATTAAGTTATATATTCTGTAATTTCCTGCCTCTGTGAAGACACTATGGTCGTTTGAGTACCAACAAACTACTTAACTGCAAATTCACCTGGTATGTCTTGGCCAGCTGTCAAGACACTATGGTTGTTTGAGCTATTATAGTCACAAAATAATTATGACACTCCTATAAGCATAACAAAAAGTAAATACAACATTTGAAAGCGAGAAAATAAGTTGCATGAATGATAAAGATCAGGGCAAACTAGTTCGAGCTTTTGTCGAGTTATTCTGACACAATTAAGTAAAAACACTTGGTTTTGTCGAGTTATACATGCTCAATAGTCAATACGCACAAGGGGCTGAGTTCGAATTTGTAAGAGAACACAACTTGAGCCCTTCTCAAGCTTTTCATTCCCATGTATGTACTTTTAAGGTATTTAATTTCCTAGATTAATCCCAATCTTGTTTTATTGAACCTAGTACTACCAGATTTCTTTAAGATATTCAAGTTTTTGAATCCAGCTTGCTTTATGAAAGCATGCTTGTCGAGCTTTCAAGCAGAGTATGACAAAAGCACAAGCATAAACACCCATTTATGACACCAAACACCACAACCAAACACCCCATTTACGACATCAACCATCAAGTCCTGTAACCCCTGTTTTTGCAGGTTCAAAAACTTATTTGTGAGAGCATAACAAAAAACAACTAATTTTAACAATTTCATTCCAGAATCAAGACATTATTATCTAACAATAAAAAAACATATAAACAAATACAACTTATTCCAGAATCAAACTTAAGAACATCATTATGAGATATTAAAAACCTTAATTGATCAACAACATCAATTATAGCAGTTTGGTAGCTCCTAATTCGATTAGTCACTTGTTGGCTTGGATGAATGACGAAGGTGGCCTGCTACGGTGGTGGTGGTGGTGTTGGTGGTGTGTGGCGGTTGTTCAGTGGGGTAGTAAGGCTATGTTTATGTTTATCAGATGGGTTGCCAACCCAACTCAAACAATATACATACAAAATAATAATTTTTTAATCCAATCTTTCCTACCGATCTAAATCATCTGACAACCCAAGAGCCCAGCTTACAATCTGCCACATGTCAAGGTTTTAATGGCTATTGGTTCTTTTTTTTTGTTTTTTCTTTTAATACTTATTATTTTATAAAATAATAGATTTGTTGTATGTATTCGTTATGTTGGTTTGTTGATAAATGGTAAAAAAATATAAATTTGTTATATGTATTAATTGTGTAGATGAATGAAGAGAAAATAATTTTTTAATAAAAGATTAGGTTGTGATAGGTTGTTGATAAACATAGTCTAAGCGGCACTCGATGTTAGTGGGTTAGGGTTTGTGAAAATGAAGGGGTAAAAAAACCTTTAGGGTGCGTTTGGTAGAGAGAAATTCAGAGAAAAGAAATGAAGTAGAGAATAGAATCTCAGAGAATAGAAATCAGTAGAGAATTTTGTTCAATTCTAATGTTTGGTAACAACAGAGACTTGACCCGAGAAATAAAAAAAATTTATTTAAATAATATTTTGTCTAAATAAAAATTCTTAAAAAATATTTAAAAAATGATTTTAAAAAATATATCTTTTTAAATTTCTTTTTTTAAATTTATGTACTTTCTTTAAAAAAATATTAAAAAACATATTTTTTTAAATGTATTTATAAAAAAAACTTGTTTTTATAAAAATATTTTTAAAATGTATTTATTTAAAAAAACTTATTTTTTAAAAATAATTTTAAACTTATTTATTTTTAAATAATTTTTTTAAAAATATTTTTTTAATGTAAAAAAAAAAAAAAAAAAAAAAAACACTTTTCCAAAAAAATTAATCAATTTCTCCACAAAATTAAGGGAAATGAGGCTACTTAAATTACACTACTCAACTCTCTCCATTTCCCCACCAATTTCTCCAATTTCTCCGCTTTTCCATTTCTCTGGCTTACCAAACACGAGAATTAAAGTCATTTCCTTTTCTCTGGCTTTATTTCTCTGTACCAAACACACCCTTAGGGTCTTGTGAAAGGTAATGAAAATTGAAGAGGGAAATAACCCGCCCAAAATTCTCCAAGTATTTTCATTTCATTTTGAAGAACCGCCCTTACAAAACAACATTTGATGAAGCCCGTTTTTTAAATGGAAAACATGGCTCTAATAGTTTCCTAGATAAACCCCGGTATTGTAAAAGGAATCATGACTCTATACGATGAATAGAGCCCGGTTTTAAAGAAGAAAACACTGCTTTAATGTTTTTTAACATAGAGCCCGGTTTTGTAAAAGAAAACATGGCTCTATACCTTTTTTTAAGATACAAAATCCTTTTAGAGCCCGTTTTTCACTAAAAGCGGGCTCTATTAAAGGGGCTCTGTAGTAGTGTTTGATTGTGTTTTTTTTTATCGGTGCTCGGAAAAAAAGAGAGAGTGTGTTTCGTATTGGTGTTTGAGTTTTTAGGTTTGACTTATATACCATTGAGGTTTGAGCTGTTACAAGTCGACACTTAATGAACTGTATAAATATTTGACTGTATTAATGGACTGTATAAATATTTGAAGACTCTTACAAAGTGTATGAATGGACGTTACTTTTTATTTATGAAAATTGTCATGGAAGCTATATAGTGGGTGAATAACATTAACTAATGGCTTATTAATTTTCTAGAAATATTTTTGGTCTTAAAAATTTTGATACTTTTTTGTTTAGAAAGTCGTAAACACTTTATAAAGTAGTATAGATTTGGATGTTTTCCAAATGGCGTACGTGCAACCATATTAGATGAACATAATGTATGAAACTCATATTTGATAAGTTTTTCTTTAATTGTCATTATTTTGAAATTTATATTTTTATAAGAAGTTTGAGAAATAATAGTGCCACACAATTTTTACAAAATAAAATTTACTGACAAAGTTTTTGTATTTTCTTCTCACCCCCTAGTGTAGAAATCAGATGAAAAACTGATAATAATCAGATTCACTAAACAATGAAAATTACAAAATATTATATAGAAAATAAGCTAACCTAACCCTAGCAACTAAGCGGGCAGAACCCAACGGGTCGAGCCTATAGGCCTTATAATCTAACATCCTCTTTTAAACTCGCAATATTGAAGCGGTAAACATTGAGAATTTGCTAAACAAATTTGTATATCAACTCAAGATAATAATATGTGTTGGAAAATTTAGTGCACTTGTGGGATTAGTTCACACCTTGTAATGGGTTAGGAGGTACGGAGTGTACACCCATAAGGTCCATGAACATCCCGACTCTAATAGTGGTTTGTATTGGTAGTGCTAGTAGAAAGTCTGGCGGTGGAAAATCTTGCTTAGTAGAAAGTACCATTGGTGGAAAATCGCTTGTGGTTTCCAGCGATAAGCGAGTTTCCATCAAGCGAGTTTCCAGGCGGTGTTTCCATCGATAGTGCTATGAAAGTCTTGATGGAAGTACGCTTGTAATGGGCTTTGACCTATTCAAGTGGCGATTACAAGCGCATAATGACCACGCTTAATTGGTCATGTAACCACCAACAGACTATAATGGGGATAATTATGAGGAGATTAATGGGCGATTAATTCTTATAATTCCATTTGACTAGCTCGAGTAACCTCCTATAAATAGGAGATCTGATTATGCATGAAGAACACACAGAAAACGATTAACACTTATAAGCGCAAGGGTTATTGAATTGTGCCTAATTCCGTAACTACATTTGGTCTTATCCCAAGTAGATATTCGTGTAACCCAGGCATTAGGGTCGAATAGTTTACTTTAGAAAGTGATCACACGATTCCAAGTGATATCCGGTAACCACCTAGTGGTATTTGTTTCTGCTAACTTGATTATTTGTTTCTGCTGACATTGATTATTTAACCCTGTTCTGGGATTTACACACCAACAATCAAAGTAAACTATTTTGTGATAATCAATGGTCACCGCAATGAACACATGGCTTCAAACTTTGCCAAGCTTGATAAGTTTGAAGGGTAGACTTTAGGAGATGGCGAGAAAAAGATGCACTTCTTGTTGTCAAGCATGAGTGTGGTGTATGTGCTAACTACACCTATTCACGATGATAGGGATGATGCTACTTGTGGAGCGGATCGGGAGGAGGAGCAAATGGGAGAATGATGACTACATATGCAGAGGTCTTATTCTCAATGGTATGTCGATTCTCTGTTTGATATTTATCGAACTTTGAATCTTCCAAAGAACGTGGATTCCTTGGATGCCAAATATATGGTGAGGATGCATCAAGTAAGAAGTTTCTTGTAAGTAATTTCACAAATTACAAAAGGGAACAATAAATGAACTTCTTGGAATACTTGGAAGGTTTACACAACACAATATGCACATGGATGAGGCTATTCAAGTCTCTTGTGTTATGATAAACTTCATCCTTCTTGAAAAGATTTCAAGCATACCTTGAAACATAAGAAGAGGAATTAACTACGGTTGAGTTGGCGGTCATCGCACATTGAGGAATCTCTCAAGGTGCGTGATAATGACAAGCCAAAGGGTAGCAATGTTCTTGGACCATCTATTGTCAATATGGTGAGAGCATAACAAGTCCACCGGTACAACGACAACAAAGGCAAACGCAATTATCATGACAACACAAGGCGGATCCTAACAAGAAGGCAACACCTACTTGTTGGAAATGTGGCAAACCGGTCACATTAAAAGGGATTTCAAGGGTGTTAAAGTTGGTGGTAAAGCCAATGGATCGTGCACTAATGGTTCGAGGAGTGGTGGTTCTTCCAACTCACCGAAAGGTCGAATATGGTTAATAAGTCTTTTCGGTTTATTATGTTACATATGTATCGAATCTCATTATGTGTAGGATGATGATGTTTCGTGGTGGGTTGACTCGTGCAACAGTTCATGTGTGCAAAGATAGAAGGCGGTTCAAGACTTATGAGTCAACGAATGATGGTTCTATTCTTCACATGGGAAATGAGTCAACAGCCTTGGTGCATGGTCGTGGTTGTGTAGACCTTAGGTTTAGTTCTGGAAAGATTGTAACTTTTTTTAATGTTATTCATGTTCCTGATATAAGGAAAAACTTGGTTTCAAGTAGAGTTTTGAATAATCATTGATGTAAACAAGTTATTGAGTCTGATAAATTTGTGCTTTCTAAGCATGGTGTTTTTATTGGTTTTGGTTATTTATGTAATCAAATGTTCAGGCTTAATATTTCCTTTGATAGTGTTAATTCAGCATTTGTGACCACCACTGACCTGACTGACTCTACCCTATGGCATGCAAGACTTGGTCATGTACACTATAAAAGGATGCAAGATATGTCTAGGGATGGTTTAATCCCATCATTTGACATGGACACTGAAAAGTGTAAAACTTGCATGTTGACCAAGATAACCAAGAAACCTTTTCAGGGTGTTAGTCGTGAGACTAAGTTCTTGGAGCTTATACACAGTGACCTGTGTGATTTGGATGCCACTCCTTCTTTGGGGAATAAGAAGTACTTTGTGACATTTATTGATGATGCTTCTAGATTTTGTATGTCTATCTGTTACATACCAAGGATGAAGCATTAGATAAATTCAAAGTGTTTAAAACTGAAGTTGAATTAAGACTTGGGTCTTTGATCAAAAGATTAAGGACCGATAGGGAGGTGAGTACATGGATACTCAGTATTTTCGATCTGTTGGTATAATCCATGAAACGAATGCCCTTATACTCCACGACAAAATGGTATTTCGAGAAAGGAAAAACAGGTCTTGAAGAAATGGTTAATTCCATGTTGTCCTATTCGGGATGAGTCAAGGTTACGGGGTGAAGCTTTCTTAACAACTTGCTATTTATTAAATAGGGTTCCAAACAAAGGAACAAGGTTACCCTTATGAACTCGGACAAAAGGAAACCAACTGAATTATCTCAAGGTTTGGGGTTATAGAAATTGTGCAAGACTCCTCGACCCAAAGCTAAAGACTTTGGGTGAAAGAGGCATTGATTGCATCTTTGTTGGATATCTTGAGCATTCAAAGACTTTCGTGTTCTATGTTATTGAACCTAATGGATATATTTCAATTAACTCAATAATTGAATCAAGGGATGCGCACTTTGATGAGAATAGATTCTCATCGGTCCCTAGATCAAGTCGAGGATTCCTAATGGAACTCATAACATTGGTGTATCGAGGTCCCGATGATGAACCATCGGTGGTCCCCGATGAGGTTGTGGTTCAACAACTGAACATCGTGCTCGGAAGAGCAAAAGGTCGAACTCAAAGTCATTTGGACTGAGTTTCAACTATACTTAGTTGAAGGAACAAGGGATGAGGTCTCGGACCAATAATCCTATTGCTTCATTATTGAGGATGATCCCAAGACATTTGAAGAAGCAATGAAGTCTCGGGATATTGCTTTCTAGAAAGAAGCAATCAATGATGAGATGGATTCCATCATGGGCAACAATACTTGGGTGTTGGTTGATCTACCTCCAGTTGCAAACCTTTGGGTTGCAAATGGATTTTCAAAAGGAAAATGAAGGTAGATGGAACTATTGAAAGTTCAAGGCTAGACTAGTCATTCGGGCTTTAAACAAAAGTCGTGATAGACTATTTTGATACTTATGCCCCGTGTCTCGTGTCGCACCATAAGACTGCGATTGCTTTGGCATCTATTCACAATTTGGTTATTCATAAGATGGATGTGAAGACAACTTTCTTGAATGGTGAATTGGATGAGGAGGTTTACATGAACCAACCTCGGGGCTTCATCATGCACGGCAATGAAAACAAGGTGTGTAAACCGATTAAGTCTCTATGGACTTAAGCAGCACCTAAGCAATGGCATCAAAATTTGATGAAGTGGTTACGTCTAGTGGTTATGTTCTTAACCAAGTCGAATGTGTATATAGCAAATTTGATGAATCGGTAAAGGAGTCATCATTTGTCTATATGTTGATGACATGTTGATCTTTGCACCGACCAAAATCAGTTGACGACAAAAGGAATTTTTGTCATCAAGGCTCTCCATGAAGGATATGGGGAGGCGATGTTATCCTTGGTATAAGGATTAAACATGAAAGTAAAAGAATTTCTATCTCGGTCTCACTATATTGAGAAGGTGTTGAGGAAATTCAATTACTTTGATTGTACTCGTGAGTACACCTATGGATACTTGTGAGTCGATGCCTAATAATGGCAAAGCGTATCTCAACTTGAGTATTCTAGGTAATTGGTGCACGATGTATGCCATGACTTTTCAAGGCACGATATTGGTTTCTGATTGGGAAAATTGAGCGGTATACTAGTAATCCTAGTGCTCATCAACGCAAGCGCTTCGAGGGTATCAAGTATTTGAAGAGAACTATGGATTATAGTCTCTCATATCGGTTACCCATCGTGTTGGAAGGTTACACCGATGCAAGTTGGATCGAATATCAAGACAATTCGTCTACCGGTGGTTGGGTATTCCTACTTGGTGGAGGTGCAATTTCTTGGGCATCCAAGAAGCAAACTTGTATCACCGGTTCTACAATGGAATCAATTTGTGGCTTTAGCAATTCTTGGTAAAGAAGTCGAATGGTTGAAAACTTGCTTCTTGAGATTCCATTGTGGCCTAAACCTATAGCACCTATTTCTATCCGGGTGATAGTGCAGCTACATTGGCTAAGGCTTATAGCCGGATGTACAATGGTAAGTCTAGACACTTAGGTGTCGGACATAGCATGATTCGTGAGCTTATCATGAATGGGTGGTATCTATAGATTTTGTTAGATCTCAATAGAACTTAGTTGATCACCGACGAAGGGTCCGGCTAGAGACTTGGTTATAAAGTCTACTAAAGGGATGGGTTTAAGTCCAACTTAGTCATTGAATGCTAGGACACCCAACTCCTCCCGAGGAAACTTAGAGCCGAGTTCAATGTGGAAAGTCGAACATTCGATGGATGGAGCACATGTTTTATTTACATCCCAAGGTTGTGCTCGAACTCTTGAAAGGAGGATGAAGTCTTTACTTCTCAATGGTTAATTTTCTTTGAAAAAGTGCTTGGCAAGAGCATGAAGAAAGAGGAACCACCTATGTAAATGTTGAAGTTTTGCCGCTTGAAGCTTTGGACTTTTAGCTTTTACAACATTTATGAATTTGGATATGGACATATGGCTTGTATAGTGTCGGGAGGCGATAAGTGTTTGAAAACTTGTGTGTATTTTATCTTCGGTATTCAAATGGGTTGAAGGGTTCAATTCTTAGAACACCTTGATTCTCGAATATTTGAACGTGTAATTTACTAAGATGGAAATTCAATCTCGTGACATTTTCGTTTATGCACATGTTTTGTTTAATGGTTGTTTTCATGCAAAGGAAGTGAACTAAATTTGGGAGGATTGTTGGAAAATTTAGTGAACTTGTGGATTAGTTCACACCTTGTAATGGGTAAGGAGGTACGGAGTGTACACCCATAAGGTCCATGAACATCCCGACTCTAATAGTGGTTTGTATTGGTAGTGCTAGTAGAAAATGCTTTGGTGGAAAGTCTTGCTTGTGGTTTCCATCGATAGCGATGTTTCCACCAAGCGTAGTTTCCAGCAAGCGGTGTTTCCATTGATAGTGCTATGAAAGTACTGATGGAAGTCTTCGCTTGTAACGACTTTGGCCTATTCAAGTGGCAATTACAACTGCATAATGACCACGTTTAATTGGTCATGTAACCACTAACAGCTATAATGGGGATAATTATGAGGAGATTAATGGGCCGATTAATTCTTATAATTCCATTTGACTAGCTCAGAGTAACCTCCTATAAATAGGAGATCTGATTATGCATGAAGAACACACAGAAAACGATTAACACTTATAAGCGCAAGGGTTATTGAATTGTGCCTAATTCCGTAACTACATTTGGTCTTATCCCAAATAGATATTCATGTAACCCAGGCATTAGGGTCGAATAGTTTACTTTGGAAAGTGATCACACGATTCCAAGTGATATCCTGTAACCACCTAGTGGTATTTGTTTCTGCTGACTTGATTATTTTTTTGTGCTGACATTGATTATCTAACCCTGTTCTGGGAGTTACACACCAACAATATGTGAATTTTTCCCCACTATTTATACACCAAATTATGTATCACGATTAAAACTAACCATCTCATTATTAAATTGCAAGTCCTTTCACGTAAATAATGCATTTCAAATTTTTACCATATTATGAAAATGTTCTTAGAATTAAAGTAAAAATCTCTGCTACATGTAAAGTGGTTTTGTTTATATAAATACAACACTTAAAATACCACAACACAGGCGTGCACATTTTGGTTAACCGGTTCGGTTTGTAAATCGGTCAACAGCAAACCCGTTTGGGTCCACGCAAAAAAAAACGGTTTGAGCAGTTAACCGGTTCGGTTACAAACCGACATCGCTGAGAAAAAAACCCAACTGGGTGAAACCGGTTTGAGACCGGTCTTGACCAGTTAACTGGTTTTACAATCGGCGTTCCACTTCTCCTAATGATAAGGTCTTTAAACCATGTTTCTACTTCAATAAAGGTGCGTGTCGGTTTGGGGAACATTGTAAGTTTCTTCACAATGTTGTGCATGGTAGTGGTGCGTTGTCTGCTCGGGGTGTTTCTTCATCAGCTCTCGTGATTTCGGTGTTTCACTAATGTATTCATATCTCATTAATGAACCGAACAAATACAATATATAGGATACAAGCCCTGATCACTAACATACGGGCCTTAGCCCACATAAATACAAACGGGCTATAATGAAAGACTACTAACGGGCTGGTTTTTTTTATTCGTCTTTATGTTCTCTCATATGTAAGCTTCTCTAATAAGTTTCATTACTCTATGGGTACTTTGCTATACTACTCAGTAGATGTGGCAAAATGGGCTGTGTGGCATGTTGTTTAACGGGTCAAAACAGAGGTGACAGTTACTACTCATATGTCTACAAATGGGTTTACTTGGGTTATTAGTTTTTATTGGGTTAAGGAAACTAAAACATTTAAGGGCCCGTTTGGTTGAGGTGTATGAGTATGGGTTTATGACTTTGAAAGTCATTAATGTTGTTTGGTTGATTATGGGGCTCACCACAATGGAATGAGGATACTCAAATATGAAGGTTTTCTCATATATTATACTAGCTTATAAGACCCGTTGACACCGGGTTATTTTTTAAAAAAATAGATAAATGAGATGATAATAAAAGTAATAAGATGAAAAAAGATGTTGCAAAAAGAAGAAAAATTAGTATGTAAACAAAATAAGAAAAATAATGAAAGAAAACAAATAGTGAATCATTATTTATTAATATGAAGTCATAAGTAAAACATTTGTGTGAATTACAATAAACATGTAAAAACAAATTCGTATCACATTAAGTGAATATCCGAACATACCCGTTGATAAGCGATCAAAGACCGTGAAGAACCTTTTATAGACTACATTTGTAGTAGTCTTCAATAAATTACTATCGGCATCGAAATAACAACCTTCAAACCCTTTTTGCTTTTTACGCGTGAAAGAGCCACATATAATTGTCCGTGTGTGAAAACAGACGTAGGTATAAACCAACTTTCGAAAGTGATTGTCCTTGGCTCTTGTTTATCGTCATGGCAAAAGAAACTGACACAGGAAATTGTTTGCGCACGATCTTGAGTGGTAAATCTTTATCCGATGGAGTAATTTTCAACCTTGGAAGTATAACCGTATTCCCAAAATGTGTTCCGTTAATTATTTTGGCTTGAATAGACGCACGTGTTAATTTAGTCACTTGAAGCCTTGTCCCATTACATAAACCATGTGATTGATTAATGTTTCTCAACAACATTATTGGGACACCGACCTTCAATGCGAGCCTATCGTTTGGGACACCCGAAAATTTTAAACCGTTGATAAATTCAGGTGAAAACACAGCTTGGTCTATAGCACCACCACGGTCATTTTTATCTATGTTGTCACAACTAAGATAAACCATTTCTTCACCAGGAAAGGTTTTTAAGCAAATGATCGTTAATACTATCAACCACTTCATTGGTTGGAGCAAGAATGGCCTTTTCCTGGAAGTAAGACGGATCACCTATGTTATCCAAAATGTTTGGGTAAGTGAAATCTATAATAGATTGTACCGGATCATTAGTTTCATGTATTAGAATATCTTCAGGTATATCTATCAAAACCTCTCCGTCGTGTTGTCCTCCAATATCTCCATCTCCTACTTTCAATATCCATTCGCAAATTCCTTTATCTCGCTTACATCCTCGGTCGTGATCCGACAAGAAGGCGATATTAGCGGTTAATTTTAAGACTTTGCAATGATCTCACAAGTACGATTGTTTTAAAGATGCACTTACAATGTCTTGTCGGGAACCTTTTGAATAACGGCAAGACTCGCCTAAAATCACCGCCAAATACTACAGTCATATTACCAAAGGGCGCATCAAAAGTGTCGCACTTGTTCTTACGCAAGATATCTCTCAAGGACCTATCTACTTCCTATATGGTTCATATTAAAAATTTTATTTCGCATTTTTTAGATGATTGTTTTTGTTGAGCAGGACTGAATCTACTTCATGTATGGTTCATATTAAATTTTTTATTTGGCATTTTTTAGATGAATTGTTATTTTTTAGATGATTGTTTTTTATGAGTAGGACTTGATCTACTTCCTATGTGGTCCATATTAAATTTTTTATTTGGCATTTTTCAGATGAATTGTTATTTTTTGGATGATAGTTTTTGATGAGCAGGACTGGATCGACTTCCTATATGGTTCATATTAAATTTTTTATTTGAAATTTTTTAGATGATTGTTTTTGTTGAGCATGACTGGATCTACTACATATATGGTTCATATTAAATTTTTTGTTTGGCATTTTTTAAATGAATTGTTATTTTTTAGATATTGTTTTTTATGAGTAGGACTGGATCTACTTCCTATGTGTTCCATATTAAATTTTTTATTTGGCATTTTTCAGATGAATTGTTATTTTGGATGATAGTTTTTTATGAGCAGGACTGGATCTACTCCTATATGGTTCATATTAAATTTTTATTTGGCATTTTTAGATGAATTGTTTTTTTAGATGATTGTTTTTATTAGTAAGACCGGATCTACTTCCTATATGGTCCATATTAAACTTTTATTTGGCATTTTATAGATGAATTGTTATTTTTTAGATAATTGTTTTTTATGAGTAGGATCGGATCTACTTCAGATATGGTCCATATTAAATTTTTATTTGGCATTTTAGATGAATTGTTATTTTTAGATGATTGTTTTTTATGAGTAGGACTGGATCTACTTCCTATATTGTCTATATTAAATTTTTTATTTGGCATTTTTAGATGAATTGTGATTTTTTGGATGATCGTTTTTGATAAGCAAGACTGGATCGACTTCCTATATGGTTAATATTAAATTTTTTATTTGGCATTTTTTAGATGATTGTTTTTGTTGAGCAGGATTGAATCTACTTCATATATGGCTCATATTAAATTTTTTATTTGGCATTTTTTAGATGAATTGTTATTTTTTAGATGATTGTTTTTTATGAGCAGGACTGTATCTACACCATATATAGAATATATATTAAATATTTTATTTGGCATTTTTAGATGAATTGTTATTTTTTTGATGATAGTTTTTGATGAGCACGACTGGATCTACTTCCTATTTGGTTCATATTAAATTTTTTATTTGACATTTTTTAGATGAATTGTTATTTTTTAGATGATTATTTTTTATTAGCAGGACTGGATATACTTCCTATACGGTCCATATTAAACTTTTATTTGTCATTTTTTAGATGATTTGTCATTATTTAGATGATTGTTTTTGATGAGCATGACTGGATATACTTCCTATATGGTCCATATTAAATTTTTATTTGGCATTTTTAGATGAATTGTTATTTTTGGATGATTGTTTTTATGAGCGGACGGATCTACTTCCTATATGGTTCATATTAAATTTTTATTTGGCATTTTTAGATGATTGTTTTTATGAGCGGGATGGATCTACTTCCTATATGGTTCATATTAAATTTTTATTTGGCATTTTTAGATGATTGTTTTTATTAGTAAGACCGGATCTACTTCCTATATGGTCTATATTAAACTTTTATTTGGCATTTTTAGATGAATTGTTATTTTTAGATAATTGTTTTTATGAGTAGGATTGGATCTACTTCGTATATGGTCCATATTAAATTTTTATTTGGCATTTTTAGATGAATTGTTATTTTTAGATGATTGTTTTTATGAGTAGGACCGGATCTACTTCCTATATTGTCTATATTAAATTTTTTATTTGGCATTTTTTAGATGAATTGTTATTTTTTGGATGATCGTTTTTGATAAGCAGGACTGGATCGACTTCCTATATTGTTAATATTAAATTTTTTATTTGGCATTTTTTAGATGATTGTTTTTGTTGAGCAGGATTGGATCTACTTCATATATGGCTCATATTAAATTTTTTATTTGGCATTTTTTAGGTGAATTGTTATTTTTTAGATGATTGTTTTTTATGAGCAGGACTGTATCTACACCATATATAGAATATATATTAAATATTTTATTTGACATTTTTTAGATGAATTGTTATTTTTTTGATGATAGTTTTTGATGAGCACGACTGGATCTACTTCCTATTTGGTTCATATTAAATTTTTATTTGGCATTTTTAGATGAATTGTTATTTTTAGATGATTATTTTGATTAGCGGGATCGGATATACTTCCTATACGGTCCATATTAAACTTTATTTGTCATTTTTTAGATGATTTGTCATTATTTAGGTGATTGATTTTGATGAGCAGGACTGGATATACTTCCTATATGGTCCATATTGAATTTTTTATTTGGCATTTTTTAGATGAATTGTTATTTTTTGGATGATTGTTTTTTATGAGCAGGACGGATCTACTTCCTATATGGTTCATACTAAATTTTTTATTTGGCATTTTTTAGATGATTGTTTTTGATGAGCACGACTGGATCTACTTCCTATTTGGTTCATATTAAATTTTTTATTTGGCATTTTTTAGATGAATTGTTTTTATGAGCAAGACTGGATCTACTTCCTATATGGTCCATATTAAACTTTTTTATTTGGCATTTTTTAGATAAATTGTTATTTTTTTAGATAATTGTTTTTGATGAGTAGGACTGGATTTACTTCCTATATGGTCCATATTAAATTTCTTATTTGGCATTTTTTAGATGAATTGTTATTTTTTAGATGATTGTTTTTTATTAGTAGGCTTGCAATATCAATTCAGAAACCCCAGATATACAAAAAAAAAGTTGGTAACAATTGATTGAATTTCCACAAGTTTGAGTGGTTTTAACATCAAGTTAGTGACATAAAGGGATTTAAATATGAAATAACGCAAAGGGTCACAGACACACTAATCCCGTGGACTCGAACAACTGTTGTTGCCGTCGGTTTCCCGTGGAATAACTGATATGCTTCATCATCAAGTAATAAGCAGTATATGCTTCATCATTAAGTAATAAGAAGTACCTGATTCAAGAATGAGTATTAAAGTTCAAAATAGTGACAAATTCTTACTCGTGAAACACTTATTTAATAATTGATAATGAGATTGGATGATATCAATATGTCGACTTAGTGTAGTTTATGATAAATTCTTTAGTTTATTAATCACTTTAATGGAGTATTATGGTTTTAATTTTGATGGTTGTAGGTTATTGGTGAGATGAAGATTAGGGTTGGTTTATATGATTGATTTAGGTTAATGTTGTGATTGTTGGTCTAAATATTGATTCTAAAATTAATAATTAGATTTTGTATCGATAGATAGCTTCTAAGGGACTTTGAAACACCATCTTATCTAAATTAGGATTAATAACTATACGTGGATTAGCGCATATCCTACCAACGTTGCCACCAAACATCATCTTAGCTTCAATTACATTGATTACCAACACATACAAACAACTTAATAAAGTTAATAAGCAAATTCGACAAATGTATACATCTGGATAAGTTATACACATATGGTCTCAAACATCAACATAAAACATGAAGCAACAACTTTTCCCAGTACACACTAACGCTTGGACCTCATAAAGACAACATAATGACAGGTTGAAACATAAAGCCTCTTAAAAAGAAAAAATGCAACACATAAACTACTACACTTGTTACTCAAGCTGACCGAACTACTGAAAATTGCTTCTTTCTTAATAAATATTACAGTATTAGCTTTCGTAATTTTCTGTCTCACACTAATTTCTAACACAATGGCATATATTTATATGTCTTTTTATGCTATTGTAGGCAACATAAAGCACAACCTTCAGTTAGGTAATCTCTTTATGAAATAAAATATGATAAAAGGATTATATTACTCTCGCCGTATATAAAAATTGTAACAATTTCTTGCCCATGACATCTCACGATAATTACAATAGCCAAGGATATTTTCAAAATAAGATCGATATCATTTTCTTTTAGCAGCTTATGTCCAATCAGAAACTACACAATTCATAATATATTTTTTGAAAAGCAATAAGTACATGTTCCTGTTGTAGATTTGATCTGCTGTCCAGAGGTTGACTTGTTGTTCCGCTCGTGAATGCCAACTTGTCCCTTTGCGCACAGATTCGCGGGTTGAGGCCGCCCCACCTGAACTGATAGACAACATACCACCATGTCAGAACTCTACCTAATTAATGCTCATTCGGGTTACATTCACGGACGGATCCCAACAGGGCTAAAACCGTTATGTTTTTTCCCGATGTTTACTAAGCTCATTATTATTGACAGATCAATCTAAGTCGACCTAATTGATTAGTCTCATACAAAGTGCATCCATTCGATGAATTCTATAATAAATTTCAATGATACGTCTCTTGATGAGCCTGATTAGTTCACAAATGATGTCGTTAACCATGATAAATGGATACTGTAATCTACCCATGTGATCACTAAATGCACCGTTCTTTTCCTACGTATAAACCTGAAAACCCGTCCTATCATGTAGCTTATAATTTTCATATTAAGATAATGAATTTTTGTAACAGTAAAAAGGCGATAAACGAAATAAAATGAACAAAGTACCTGTGAATAGATGTGTATACCCTTTCGCGCAACATATTGAGTTATAAAAGTTGTGGTCTTCTTAGGTGTTGCAGCACTAAATCGGCATGTTCACGAAAAATATCAGCTGAGCAAGTCTGATGAGTTCTCCTTTCACCAACATCGGAGACAGCGTGTTCAGCTCCTATTATTGAAGCTACTACTTCCTGATGAGGTTTCACATATCATCATTTTTTGAAGTTCTTCATTAGTTGTGGAGCCAATGTTACATCCGAAGTCACCTGAAAGCATTAAAAGGAACATTAAGCGATAACTCTTGCAAGTGCACATTTCCATTAAATAAACTACAAACGCAAACAGAAGCCAAACATTTTAGTTAATCTCCTACCAAGGCCTATTTTAGTTTTCTCATAAAATTCATCATTTACATCTGAAACCCCTACGGTATTCATCTCATACTAATCACATTTCCATTGTTCTAAAAAATAGGCGCTCACATTAGCAGACGATGGTGCGCTCCTCTTCATTACCAAAAATTGCATGTTTTTACCCGGCATACGCAAATAGATACAACAAAACACTGTAAGTAAATCATATGAAGTAAGTGTGTATGGCAAACCTGTACGTGACCAGTTGTACCTGGAGAAGTTGTTGGCATTCCTCTAGCTCCAAAGGCTGAAATGACCTGTGACAGACAAATAGAAAATACTTACACTTTTAGATTACCTTATACTATAAACTAATAGATAGAAATGAAAAAAGGAAAGTTTTCAAAGAACTGTAACTATGCAATACTGTAAATGAACAATATCGATGTTCAAGATGTGTACCATTCTGTGAACAGAATAGTGGGTTGAAATGTAATCTTGAATGTCATTCTTTGATATCTTCTGGATATTTTCAGCAGGTCCAAGAATAGTCCTACCAAGGGGAGTATATTGGAAGGCAGTAGCATGCAGATGATCAAAAATTACTTCCTCAGTTTGTGCTCCGACCTGAAACAGACATTGCAAGAATAACATTTAAATTTAGTACGACATATGGTACACAGTTATCTTATATCAATTCTCCAATTGAAGATATATAAATCCTAAAGTGATCACTAATCACCACGATCCCTAATATAGGTAAAGACATGATCACTTTTAAGCCAAAAGAAACTGGTGGCTGAAGACAACAAACTTATAAGTCATTTTCAGAATAGCACCTAATTAAGTCATTTTCAAGTAATTACACAAGAAAATAAGAACCAAATAAGCATAATCACATACCCGGCCCCTAAAGAGCTATATATACGATTTTATACTTTAGAGCTGCTCGAGAAATTATTTACCGACCAATGTTTGATGTTAACAAAGCCGACCTAAAAGCAAAAACTAAACTAAACTTTGATACACTACCACATGTCGAGAAAGATAATTAATATAAGCGTATCTTTTATTTACATAAGTCAAAAACAAATCTTTGACATCAAAGCCACCATTGCCACCTCTACTTTTGAGAACAAATTTGACCATTCTAATAATGTTTTCAAACATTTCGGTATGAACCCATTGACCCACACAAATCCTTTTAATCCAAGGCCCTCACAGACAATTTAGTAAAGAAAGCCTTTCAATCGCCTGTTTTGATTAAAAAATTATAGCAGAGCATTGGAAATTTTTTAAATTAGTAACCATGAATCTGATGAATAATATTTTTACAAACTTATATAGTACCTTTGGGCTTTATACTGTATCTTTTATTGAGTAAGACTATCATATTGCTTCTCAAACCATCTCAAATTGGCTCTTTATATCTGAATAAACAAACGGACCTACCAAAAATGTTCCAATGAAAAACATAAATTCAAATATTTGACATATACCACAAAATCGAATCATCAATTTGCTACAGATCAAAATCAAAAATTCATCACAAATCAAGAAATAAAAATAGTTCGATCAGTAATACCTTTTTATATCAAAAAATGTAATATTGAATACACCTTTGTGAATGAATTCTTTCAATACTATTTATCCCTGCAACAATATAAGCAATTGATTTAACATAGTATATACTTACTGATTTCAACATAAAAACACAAAAGCATGGATTTAACATAGTATATACTTACTGATTTTAAAATTGAAAACATCAGATTGTTCCTTGTTAGAAAAAGATAAAAATACTTACTGATTTCAAAAGAATTTCTGATGATGATCAAGTGTTAAGGTTTATGATTCAAATTGAGGTGAGGTTTTTGGAATGACTACATATGCTACAAAAGCCGTTCATGACTCGTTAGCGTATTTGAAATAGCCATTTTATGATAAGTTAGAGAAACACAAAAAAGAGCACACCTCAGTTTTCAGAGTGGGTCGATTCATTGTTGGCGGCAACTTTTTCTGCACTGTTTTGTCTTTTTATCCTCCTGTAATGACAAAAAGTTGTATTAACTTAAAAGTACTTTAAATGGGTCTTAGAGAAATAGATTGTAACATTTTGTGACTACCGACACGTAGCCTGCATATGTGTTATGAAATAGTCGAGTCAAAGGACCGTCAATCTGATGATCATTGTTCGTATTGTTTGAACCAACACACTCATCTACCAATTCTTTCCATTTCCTATAACAACAAAGAACAACAAAACGATATAGCAAAATAATCAGACAATCAGACGTAAGTTTTCTACAACCTTTATGTCCCAAATTGAGTAACCTCACAAGATGCTTCACTAATGATCTCACTTCACTTTGACATGTGCTTTCGCAGCTGATTCACATGTCTCCATATTTTCCTCAAAAAGTCTGCCCTTGGTTTAGTTAATTGGCCAATCGTTTCTCCGCTGATCATACAACCATAATTAGTTTAGTAATCATGATTATTAAAACTAAATTATTGAATCAATACAAAACACAGATTCATTAAAGAAGACCTTATTCATTGAATCAGCAGAACACATAAATTATTAAAACTATTTGATGAATGTGATTTCCCCTAATTTTTTTCCTAGGATTTAGGAAGGCACAAATGAAGAGAAATTAATCAAACCCAATAATATTATAAAATGAGTCGAAACTACAAATAAAAACAACAGCTTTAACAAACAATGGCTTAGATTTTAACAATTAATCCAAGATCCCTTAGTCACAAAACTAAAAACATCAGTAAACTTACCTCGAGGAGTTTTCTTGAATCGCTGCAAACACAAATTAATTGGTTATTTTGGGAGATGATATGTAGGATGCTTTTGAATTTTGGAAAAATGTATGGAAGAGGAAAACGTGTGATTCTGTTGATTGAATAAAACAGAAGATTCATATGGTTTTAATTGGGAGAAAAAACGATAATTGAAATTTTTATGAGTTTCCAAAATTGGTGATCAAAATTTTATGACTTTCCATGGCTTCAAAGTAAACGTATGGAAGAGCCAATGTTTGTGACCGCCCAAGCACACACACAAACAAGAATAGTATATTAACAGTAATAGAATCAGCAAGTAGCATTACCTGATGCTGTAGGAAATGCTCTGTAATTAAAAATTCGCATCTTATTCTTCTGAATCCTCTCTGTTAGCTGTGTGCCAAAAAAGAAAAAAGTGTCAAGAAACCATACTATTTTAGAACTGTATATATAAAAATTATTATGAGGTTTAAACCTAACCTTAAAGAGAATACCCTTGAATGATTTGAATCTCTTTCTTTTGATAAAGAACACGGTAGGTCGCAGTCGGTAATACGAACTTAAATGGTAGTCAAGCATAAGCACATTAAACACCATAGTTAGAATTATAATATGGATTAATGACACTTTAAAGCTGACATTTAAAATTAAGCAATATGTTTTCATGTATTGTTAAAGAATCAATATAAATAAAAGATTAAATTTGATATATCATGAACTGATCATTGGATTCCATGCAACAAAAGTTAGTAGTGTATTCCTTTTGCATACTAATATATTATATACCCATATAGAAGATAGTGAGCAGTATATGCACAAGCTGCAACCAAGAAATGAATGCATGATCTTTTTAATTGTAACACAACACATGAGTCATGACATTGATCTAGCTGCAAAGATGTAGCAAACATATCTTTTTAATGTATAATGACTATACGATTTCTCATCCACAACAGCTAATAAATTCCGAAACAGACCTACAATTAAAGAGAATGGCCCCTATTCACACTCAAAGTATGAATTAGCTTTCTCATGATGTATTGGTTCTCATTAGGCATTATATTTTTCTTGCTATCCTCTTGGAACATTAGATTCTTAATGTCGTTTTTTTAGTTTTAACGTCATGAAATTGTAACATATAACAATAGAATGCAAATAAACCTTTCATCCCATATCTTTGTATCACACAGAAGGAAAAAAAAGGATATTGTAACCTTTTCAAAAATAAGATTTAGAACACTATAGCTGCAATCTATACATAAAGATTTAGAACACTACCTTATCGTGCCTAACCCTTTTTGTCTTACAATAATTTATTAAATAAAAAGAGCATTGTATCTACTAATACAGAAACTAAAAACACAAGCAATTGCCCAAAACAATAAAATAACTAACTCAAACACCATGTACATATTAAACATGAGTTGTATCGATCAAAGAACACCATTTCTAAAGACATGTCGGATGATAATCTAATTTTATTTACGGAGTCAGATAAGAAAGTAAATACTTTTTTGACATTTCATCAAACATTTAGTGTACATAATTTCCATCACAAAGGCGTATCTTTTCCATCCGAAATTGCAAATTTAATAGTGATCAAATCAAATGGTACCAAATTTCGAAGCTAACAATTACAAAATGATTAAATAATCGACTATTTTTACCTGCAAAACAATTGTTCTTCACCAAGACATTCATGGAGTTCTTGAAGAAACATAATATGCAAGATCACATATAATAAATTAAATATATATAAAATTGAATAGGCACACAATTAAAAGATAATTACTGATTTGAAGCTCTGGCCAGTAGATTTATTCATCCCATCCTATTGAAGAAAAGTATAAAACAAACCAAATAGATGTAGTCATGGATTAAAATACTTATAAAACCCAGAAAAAGAAAAATATATAAATTAAACAATAAATATTACCTGAATTGGTGCTTGAGAAAGCAACCATATGTGTTCAATGCACTTCCAATTTATACATAAACAAAGATGGATTTCCTCCAGGTTAACAGGATAAAATAAAACCCGCCATCACCTACCTGTATTTCATGTATATTTAACAAAATCAATTGAAAAAAGGGGAAAAGTGGAACAAATGGCATGAAGAATACATTGATAAGAATTAACTTGCAGCAGCCCATAGGTTAGACCTAAATGCATTCTAAAATAAAACCTATTATCAAAAATAAAACCTTGATTCCTCGATTAATTATTAATCAAAACATAATTATGGGTTTCGATTGTGATAAAAGAAATTAAAATAATGAGTGTATTTACCTTGAATGATATATCACTCTACATAATCCTTCTAATCATCGGCATAAATCGACTACAAAGGGATCTTGAAAATGTTTGAATCGGTGATACTCCCTTGATGAACTGTCTCCAAATATATGAAATGGGTTTTTGATTTTTGAAACTGTGTTTTTGATTGATTTATGAATATTGAAATAGAAGTTAATGCGATCAAATTGTAACGCATAATTAAAATGATTAAAGAGTTCCCAAAAGTATTGAAGCAGAGGAGTATTGAGGAAGTCTTAGGCTACCTCACGTGTTCCTGCACGTGGTTTTGGAATGAATGGATGCATTTGGGTGTTGTACATTTGTGCTAAATATGGAAGTGTTTTTAATAATAAAATTTAATGCAACGCTTTATTTGGTGGTACAAGATTTTGGTATATTAGATAGTATAGATGTGTGATGGTTTCTTCATACCCCATTATCATTCCACTCTATACCAACACCCATACTCATTGTGATTCATAACGACAAACCAAATGCACCCTTAGGGTGTGTTTGGTATCTTTATCATGAATGACAATGATTATGAGTTTGACAGTAGTGGTGAGTCCCTCACCTATGAAAGATATATTCCTAGCTCACTTGATGTATATGAAGTATGGATTATATATATCATTCATTACCATAGTGGTAGGCCCTCTCATCTTAAACAAACACCTTTAATCACTTTCATAGTAATAGTCTCATTCTCATAGTAGGATACCAAACGCACCCTTAACTAAGAGGAAACGGGTATATGGGTCTAAAGTCACCAAACTTTTTTATGAAAGAACCTCACAAATCAATTTAATAAAATAGAAAAAAAAATAGTTACTCTTCGAAATTTATAGATTCTGCACCCCGAGTAGTCGATAATTTAAAAATTAAAAACCCCTTAGCGTTCATTGTTGCTTTCTAAACACCGTGTTTTTTCCAGCTATTACGTACAAAAACCAATTGACAACGGGGAAAGCAAGTCTTTTACCAATGAAATACCCATATAGCGAGTTCTTGAACCTCTCATGTACCTCAGGAACCGAGCAATAGGTAACCCGACATCGTATTCGCATCTTGTGGCACATTATCATCAACTTTCCGAAAATTGGCCTTAGTCCCAAGCGATGATTTAATTTATTTGCATAGCTCATAGGATGTTACCACCCATGTTAGTACCATGAATATTAGTAGAATGCACATCATTATTAGTACCGCTAAACATTAGGAACCACATTATCATTACTTGATTCCCCAACAACATCTCTATTAGGAGTAGCTTCATGCAAAGAAGGAGCAACATCATTAGACATTTTACTAGGTTCTTTCCCAAGCATGCTTTCATTAGAAACGGCCCTAGCATTAATATTATCATTCGTGACACACCGAGGTTCAACATTGACAGTAGGTTGCGACAACCCAACATCATCCTCCACCACATTACCACCAACAATAACTATTAGAAATGGAAGTGATCGACGATCATTGTCGAGTCATTGAGTCTTGTAATGATGAAACGTGTAATAGTTAGGTTGATAAGCTAGTCGATAATATTACTATGTATCTTAGTATGCTATCCCACATCGCCCATCTCATAAACCTTGTAAGGGTTCCTTGTCTATAAAAAGAACCCATGTCTTCCATATGAGGTGTGCTAGTGTGTGATTCTTTCTCAATGTATTCTTTCTCACTTGTATCTTTCTCATTATTCATATAATAATATCTTTCTTTTCTTTCTATCTCTATCTCTTTCTCTCTTCTTCTTAACGCCACCACCACCTCCATCTCCATCTTTATATCTTCTTCTATATTGTTTATTGTATAGTATAAAGTTGATATCTATGGTCCTAACAAGTAGTATCAAGAGCATAACAATGATTTACGAGTGTTTGTATGAGTTTTTTGGTTAAAAAGTATAACTTTTATCAAAAGCTTCAAACTTTGCATGTTTGTAGGTTCAAGTTAGTGTTTTTTATTGAAGTTTTTGTCATATTAGACTTGTTTGAGTAAAACTTTGTGTTAAAGTTGTGTTTTTTGTACAAAAAACACATCTTTTTGTCATAAAGTTGTGATTTTTAGGGTTTAAAATATAAAAGTTACAAATTTTCTTGAAATATTTGTTGTTTTCAAGAAGCTTTGATGAAAAAATCGAATCAAAAACGTCAAATACATAGATTTTTAGTCCTTGTCTTCAAACAGCCAATTTTTCGAGGATCTAAAAAATTTCGAGGAACTACCTAATATTTCGGGCACAAATTCGAATTTTCAACTTTCGAGGTACCTCCTAATTTTTTGGGGAACTACTTACGGTCACTTTTTCAAGATTAATCGGTATACTCGGTATTATCTCTCTTGTATAAGAAAGATAATACATCGACTTTCATATAAATTTCATTTTGGACAAATTGAATTTTGGTAATTTTTTAGGAACCCTTTCTCGAGGAACTATTTCTAGGTCTTCAAACAGTGTTTTGATGGAATACTCGGTATCTATTCCGTCTACCTCTTCTACTAAGAGAGCTAACCCTTTTCTAAAGTGGGAGAGATTGAGGTGTCCGATTACGAAGATGAGGTTGTTGCTAACCCATTTGATGAGTCTGCTAATATATTTGGCGGTGGCCGGAGTTTGAAGATGACTATGATGAATATGACTTGATGACTATGCAAAGCGGTTCGTGATCTTCCGAATTTGGATAACTTTAATGCCATGTATGGCACAAAGTTTCAAGGTCCTAGGAAGTAATCTTATTCGTTGTGTCATTTGTTATCATTTGAGTAGTGGTTTGTTTTCTTGTGTAGAAAATAGGAAGTATCTTGTTATGTAAGCTCTATGCCTATGTAACGAGTCGATATATGGGATTTCACTCATATACATTGTACTTAAACGTTTATTTGGTTAATTTATTTACCGGTGCGGGATTACTCCCTTACCCAAAAAGAATACTCGGTATCTTCTACCTTGTATTAGGTAGAATATTGTAGGACCCTCGATATATGTCAACTCTACACAATATGGTAAGATATAGAAGACAGAATAAATATGAGAAGATGGAGATGACGAGATGGTGATGTTGGCGTTAACAAGAAGAAGAGAAAGAAAATATATTATTTAGAGAATAAGAAAATACACCTTAGCTTACACACAACATCCACCTATATGAGAGGTATTGAGTTCCTTTATAAGTGAAGGAACTTACATGGTTTCATATTAGGGCGATGTGGGATTGGTGACTAACTTACACGAAAATATAACGGACTAGCTTATAGACTTAATTGTTACACGTTATCTAATTACAAGACTCAACTACTCGTCCAATGATCGTCACTTCTACTTCTAACAATCTCCCCTAAGGCGATCATTGAGATCTTCCTTTAATTCCATTGATGATCAACACTTCTATTGCTAACAATCTCCCCTAAGGGTGATCATTGAGATCTCTCTTAGTAATCTTGATCTTGGTCTTTGAATCATGTGTACTTTAACTTTGCATCTTGTTGTGTAATAGTTGTGCTAGATCCTTTTGTTCTTTCATGCTTTGTTATCTTTGTCTTTGTGCCTTCGCCGTCAACGTCGTATCTTTGGTGTCTTTACTTCCTTTCCGACATGCTCATACACTCGATGACTTTAGGTCTTTTTACTTTGTAGTTCTTCACACCAACATCAATCTTTATCTTTAACTTTGAAGATTCTTTTCTTGACGTAGAATCTTTCTTGAGAAGTTACTTTGCTTAGGTTTGTGAGAACTTTCTTTGAACGGTTGTAGTGCTTTGTCTTTAGGTATGAGCATGTGGAATTATCTTTGACGTTTCTGAAAGTGGTTATCATAATGGTCTCTCGCAAAAGTGCATTCGTCATTTCTTGAAATAAAACAGTTAGCAATTATTCCCCCAATCGATCACTGTGAACTTTTCTTAGAGAGTTGTTCACTCATGATTGTTTTATTGGCGAATGTCTTGATTCTATTCCCCTTGTTCGGGTGAATCAGCCGTCCTAATCCTGAAGGGACGAGTTAGCAATACCTTATGGATAGAATCATGGTATTGACCCACATTATAGTTTTTATTCTTAACAGGAATGACCTTAGCGGGTTTTCCGACACTTACAGGCTTGGACTTCGAGTTTGTTAACAGCATAGTGTGAAAACTCCCTTTAATCCGCATAAAGGCCGTTCCTGAAAGGGGATGCCCTCAAGAAGGCTTACGAAGGAATACCGAAGTAAATCAACTATTCAGGTGAGCCGCTGAAGTATACCGAAGTATCAATTCACGACTGTAGACCGTTTGAGACCACTAAGCGTAACTCGAGAAGAATTACCAAAGCAACTTTGTTGTCGTGGTTTGATGTTGACCGGCGAGATTTCCATTCAATCATTGAGGATTTTTTCCTCTCATAAATGTTCGGCGATTGCTAAGATTTATGTGGGACTCAATAGAATATACATCTTGTGCTCTTATTGTTGAACATCAAGTGTAGAACATTTAAGTGTACCTAAGAGATCTTTTGATGAGTCTCATGGCTCTAGACTCGAGTAGTGCACTTTTATAAAGATTTCCTATTGCGAGAGGCGGGAGGGGTCTCTGCTTCAATACCAACCATATCTAAGAGAATGGTCGATAGATTACACGGTTCCACGTGAGAATGAAACAAGCTCTTTTGAGAGAACTTGAGTGGCTAGAAGGTTAAGTGTAGTGTGTGGCGGGTCCATGATGGCTTGTCTTCAATACCGTTGTTACCTTACTAACGACTAATAACATATGAGTTGAACTGGTTTTCGCCCTAAGTTGAATTTTGGAGGGCTCATTTCTTTTCACCCTTTTTGAACGTTTTTTCATTCTTCAACTCCTTTCCCTTATTCTCACTTTTCTCCTTTTTCAATCTTTTCGTAAGGACTTCACTAATACTATATATTGGTGATGTCCTTGGGTAGATCCTTCGGCTCTGGTGGATCATAGAACGGTTATTCCTAAACTTAATCACCTTATAACTTTGTAACTATCCTATTATTGCCATGAAACATTTGAAATTATCTCAAGGTGTTACATGAATCAAGACTTGCTTTATTAACACCGGATAGTTTTGTATTTTATAAGAAAGGCTCCCCCTTCACATGTGCTCGTGCAGTTTTTTGACTTAAATTTGCACATGCGGGAGGAGTAAGCACATTTGAATTGATCCGCTCTTGATAAACAATCCCCCGAGGGACAAGTTTACGTAGCATAGTTAAGGAGATCCATTGTTTGCTTTTAGGTAACAACTAGCTCCAATATCTATCATGAAGTTGTTAACACTCCTTGAGAGGAGGTTAGACCCGTCATTAGTTCATGTCTATCAAGAGTTTCTCGAATAGGTACACTCTAATCAAACAAGTTCCTTTTGAGAAAAGTCCTTTCGGCGAAATTTTTATTTCATCAATTCATGGGTGATGTCCGAGTCCAATCAAATTGAATCTTGACAAGGTACATTCTACTTAGACAAGACTTATTCAAACAAGTCTTTTCGATTCTTGACAGTTAAGTTTAAATCAATTCGGTGGTGATATCTAGGTCGAGCTCTTTAGAGCTTCAATAACAATTTTGATCACATTTTAATCACGTCTTCTCCCCTTAAAAATAGCATATCTTTGACATTTTTATATCAACCGATTAAAGACATTTTATAACGCTTTCGGAGAAAGACCGATTTAGCATGAACTTTGGAACAATTTTGTTTTCAAATACTCCCCTCAAAACAAAGTCCGGTTTTGAGAGTTTAAACTTTTAACACTTTAGAGGAAGGAGTCCATTTTAGGATAAGTGTCGATGTTTAAAAAAATTTTGTATATCACTTTCCTTTCTTTAGAGTCCGGGTTATACATTGTTATGTGTGCATAAGCCATTAGGTTTAAGTCCGGTTACTGATCAAATAATCGAAAGCCATAAAGTTTAAGTCGGGTTACGACATGTTTTGAAAACATTTTGAGTTTTGTGAACTCTCGCTCAATCATATGTACATGTCCGTATCATTGTTGAATGCCATTTCTAGATACGTACATAATATCGATGTTATTGGAAAACAACAAGGATATGCTACAGTATCTGAGATGGGGAATCAAATGCAATATGCGAGGCGATATCTTTGTGTCGAGAGGGCGGTATGTACAAAATCCGAATGTGGTTAATCACAATGGGTATAATCTGCTTATGACTACGATTCGAATGCTACCTCTAATGATCACAACCCAGATTCAAACTATTTTGATACAGAATGTAGTGTCAACGCATTGACGTAGGTACAACATATTAAGTACATGTTGATGTTAGCCACAAATATGAGTCGGGGATACAGTTGACTGCTGAGGAACATGACTTTTTAAATGCACCAAGTGTATATGATGATTATAAAGCAAACGATAATGCGAACAACAATCCTACAGTCAATCAGCAGGACACAACATCAAGCAGTTTCTCTGACAAAACTCCGAGGTACCAAATCTCAATCCATGCTATAATAATGATATAATTGATATGTTTACTCATAAGGAACAGTATTCTGATACTCCATCACCCACTTATGATACATACCGGACAAACCAAGTAGTAGCAATATTAACTCGCAACTCCGGATGTGGATCCTAATGGAGGCTCGGTGACTCAAAATAATTCGACTAATGAGGAAACACGTTCTTTGTTTGAATCATTAACTAATAATTGTGGCATTGAAATTGAGAAAGTTAAAACGTTAATCGTGAGGTTAAAATTGCGAATGAGAAATTGACCGAGCTTGAGAGATACAAGAAAAATGAAAAAGCTTACGAATTTCACAAAAACAAAGAGTCAGAATTAGAAGCTGGTTATTGAAATTCTGTTTCAAAATTAAAACAATTGCAAATCAAGTATGACACACTTGATGTTAATTTAAATATGAAAATAAAATCTTTGAACGAGGAAATTATTGATCTTAAAGACCAACTTTCTAAAAAAAAGCAACTTGTTCTGATCTTGAAAAAGAGAAGAGAAAGTTGAAAGCTACTTTTTCAAAATAAGAAGATAAACTTCTTGATGAAATTCTTGACAAAAATGAAAAAAATCAACAAATTAGAAGATCTTCTTATTAGAACTGGTCATTCAAGTCAAACAGTAAAGATGTTATCTGAATTTATCATACAACACAAAAATGGCTCTTGGTAACAAAATTCCTTGTTTTCTCAAGAAAGCTCATAAAGCTCATAATGTTTTGTATAATGGAAATATCTTGTTAGAAAAACATGCCCTGTAATTGTTCATGATTCTGACGAAATGATAGAAATTATTGAAGAGAGTAGAACAAAAAATGATACAAAAGAACCCAGAATTAAATCCTATAGATTACAAAAAAAGACTCAACAAAATTTCTGGAATCACTTTTGTACCACAAAAAGATAAATCAAGTTTTTCCAAAACTTTCGGTGTGTTTAGCAAAAAGATAAAACCAGTTTCCAAACCAATAGTTGTCTCAAAAACTCTTTCAAATAAGGAATAAATGTCTTCAAACAATCCGTTTAACACAAGTGTTGCAAGAGGAGTTTTAGATGATGTTAATGTAGAATTGAGGAACTTCAAATGATTGTTAAATCTAAAATCAAAATCAGTATAAACAATTGGCTTTCACACTTTCATGATGAAATGAAAAAGGTGTTTGAAACTAAAATTGTCACTCCACTCTACAACATTCGTGCGAGGGTAATTCATTTTGAACAAGCATTTTTGAAAGAAATAGTTCACTTTGTCAAGGACCACAAATCCCTGGTAAAGAAAGCTAATCAATGTTTTGAAGAGCTTTGGAAAACCTAAATGATTTTCTCTTTGAAGCAGTTCTGACTACTGGTATTATGTCTCTTGTTACTCAAACACATTCCGTTGATTATGTGGAACAACTTCAATATGAAACCTCAAAACTTGTTTCAAAATATGAAAATGCATTTGAAAAATTAGAAAAAGAAAACGTGTCATATTTTAAACAACTTGAACAAAAATCTGAGGTATGCAAGTATGACAAATTGTCATATGAGCGCGCTTACAAGGACATGAAAGAACAAAATGATTTTTTTGAGAGATCAGTTGGACAGTATAAAAGGAAAGAGTGTGGATACTAAGTTTGCAAAACCATTGACTGTGGAAAAACCAAATACTTCAAAACATGTTGAAAAACCTAAAATGTCAATTTCCCAATTTGCTCCATATGTCAATGAGAAAATGGATTTTTCAAAACCAGTCACTCCACATTCTATTTCTAAAAATGAAAATGTAAATGTTGTTGAAAGAAACACAAATGTGATTACACCTGGTCCACAATCACTATCAAACGACATGGTCCACAATCACTATCTAGAAGAAGCTAGGAAAATGGCACATATTTGAAAAGATGGAATTTTAGGTACTGATAACGCTACACGCGTCGTTCGGGGTCAAGGAAACTTCCTTTTCTTCGAGCAAGTTTTATAACACCCTAGGCAGTGAACCTAATCGTTGTAGTGTAGTAATTAGGGTAAGCAACGGGTATTGATATCGTTCTCTAGGGGAATAGGAATGCTAGTAAGAAGTTACTACGCTAAGGTTAAGGTTGAGGAAGATTATTTTGTATTTTATATTTTATGAAATGGAAAGGTACGAATCTCGGGTATTGGATTTGGGGGTTGGTATTTCTACCGATTACTCTACTATTATCTAATTATCTAAACTAAGGTTGTGGAGTCTATGTCTAATTAATGTGTGCTCGTATGATAGTTTGTAGATGTGTTTACTTAGGTTGTACTACTCCATAATTATCTCCTATTGATGGTTGAGTTGTCACGTCTTTATTCTTAGTTGCGTTGTGTGTCTAAAGGTTTAGGGTATCGTTTCTTCCTAACTCTTTGAACTTACCAAAGGGTCTCGTCTACAAAATCCACTAGGATGATAAACTCTTACTCTAAGGCACTCTTTGGATAATTTAGCCTACAACTACTCGGTAATCATATTCTAAGGTTCACAAAGATGAATCAAGCATTAAGTACACAACGAATGACCTATCGCATTACTAGATCATTGATCAACTAAGATAAGAAACAACCAATCAATATTCAATAATTAAGTTTCATACTTCCTAAGCAAACACACAAATAAATTAGCGGGACATGGAGAACATGCAAGCATACACACAAATAATCAAAGACATAATTGAATTAATGAAGTAAATACTTATCTTGATGTAAGATAGGGTTTAAAACCCTAAAATACTATACAAGACACCTTAGGTTCGGTTTTAGGTTTTTTTACTCAAAAGACTCTCTAAAACCGAAAAATTCGGATTCTATATATAAGATTACATATGCGACGGCGTCACCTAATGTTTCGTGGCGCCGTCGTGTCGCCGTCATTAGGGTTTCGTCTTGGCGCGTTAACCTTGCGGCGGCGTCACCTTATGTCCGTGGCGCCGTCCTCTTCGACCGGCGTCGTGCGGGTTGCATCTAGGCCGTCCGAGTAGCAACGGCCTACTCTTTAAAGCCCGGCGTCGTCACTTGAAAATAGGGTATTTGGCTCTTGTATCGTCACAAAATCCTCCGACGGCGTCGCAATTAACACCGACGCCGCGCGCTTCATTTCGGCGACTTTGAGTGTCTCGATTCGACTTTGGCCATTTTCTTCATATATTCGCGCTTTTCGTCCAAATAAGTGCCATTCCAGCATTTTGCCTTCGAGAGACCTAAAAGTGAAAAGGAACGATATTAAGCAATAACGGATACAAAGTGATCAAATAAGGACTTAAACGACCCTCAAAATGGTACCTTTTAAAACCTTATCAAATATCCCTACACTTGTCATTTGCTTGTCCTCAAGCAAATGCGCTTTAGCCAATTAATTTATAAGTTAGGGGTCATGAAGCATTAATTCAAAGCGGTCCACAACACATATAAGCCCATAAAAGTCATAACAAGCACGGAATTACATACTAGCACCTCACATGGGGTGTTTGGGTACTCACATCTCTCTCGGTGTATATATGAAATATAACAAATAGGAAATGGAAGATAAACACTCATTAACGGTCCTAGTACATAGATTACCATAGGCTTGAGAATAGATCAAACCTCCATCGCTTTGGTGTAAGCACCTAGGAAAGACTATCAAAGAGGTCTTTTAAAGGGTTGTAATGTTAGGCTTACGGTAGGAAAACAAGGGTTTGGTGGGATAGGCTATTTAGTGGTGGCAAGTCAAAATCTCTATGTTAAATGCATACGAAGAATGGCGTTGCTAAGCCAAGACTCGACACTCTAAAACTCTAGGTAACGAAATAAACAAACATAAATTTAAAGGATAGATGTAGGATGGTAGCCCTTTTTTTTTTTTTTTACACTCTATTTTTTTTTTTTCTTTTTCTTTTCTATTTTTTCGATTTTTTTTTTTTTTTTTTTTATACACTTTTACTCTTCCATCCTCTATGGTAACATCAAAATGATAGGGATTTATAGGCATATCCCTACACTTGAGTTTTTATTACTCTAACACTAATTTGACCCGAATTTGAAAAGATCAAAACACTTGGGGTACATTATTATGCAAACAAAGGGAATTTGAATTTAACATTCCCTTCCCGTCATTTCATAAACTTTAACTTTTCCCATGAATCCCAATCGTCCCAAAACTGTATACAAAGGATATGACTCGACTTAGCAACTTATGCAAGCAACTAGATAATTGAACTAAGGGTTTAGGGTGATAACAAACATTTGCACTAAAAGTGAGTGCATAAGGGGTAGGCTAAGGTGATTTGGGTGTATATTTGGGGTGGGGTGTAAACAATGCTCTTCATTGATATTCGGAAAAACCGAAACATCACGAGAACCGCGAAAAGGATAGGCTCGAGGGTTAACTAGGGGTATCGTGTACTAAAAATGAGTACAACGCAAAGGGTGTGAGGAATTACTCAACCGATATGGAAGAAGTAATTATAGTACGGGTATCAAACAAGGGTTATCCTAATGCCTCTTATCATTTAGTTATTCCTAACTACACAAGTGTAGCCTCACTTGCGATCTCGGAATGCATCACAAAACAAGTTCTAGAATCTAATATACTACCGGTTCACACTCTAAGCATTGAAGATGAATACTTTAATTCCTACTAATCTAAGGCGATCCTCACATTTTGGGTGGAATTTGGGTGGTAAAGGGTTTTGTGCTAGTCATGCAACTTCCTATCCATGAGGCGCTTTTGTTAAGACTAATGGCCCACTCCTATATGTCATGAAAAATTTTAAATTTGGTGCCAAAATTACCCTAACCGACATTTTCTCATGGTTTATTACACAAATGCAATTGGACAAAGCAAATAATCAAGGATAAGCATAGTTTCAAAGTTCCGTTTTATTTTCCCTCCTACACTTAAACCGAACATTGTCCCCAATGTTCCCAAAGTATCAAAGTTATGATAATGGAAGGTAATTAAAAGCGAAGAAACTAATACTCCCCGATTAGCTTGGTAGGATCCGTGTAAAGTGGTGGTTAAATCCTTTTCAAAAAGAATTATTGCGTGAAAAGCTCCTTCCAATCTTATGTAACTTCTTCTCGACAAACTAAACACGCACACTTGAAGAAAACAAACGAAACCTTCGCGTAAAATCGGTGGTAATAATATATATAAGACTCTATTTAAACTAGGATATAATGCTTGTGGAATGGATGTTTACAATTTCTAAGAAAATTAAGACACGAAAATTCCAAAATTTATAAGTAGCTCGAAACGAGAAAAAAGTAATCGATGTTTTACTCCTTCACGACGCCGTCGGTTATCTGACAACAAAACCGGTCTGCGATTTTACGGAAAAATTCGGAAAATTTACATCTTTAGAATCGGAAAAATTTCGCAAAAACATCCATTATGACTCGATATAAGCATTTGACTCGAACAAACAAACATAAATATCTTTTAGTTAATTGTTATTCTCATGTTTACGTTTCTTTTGAAAGCGTGTGTAATCCTCTCTACAGTTATCCCTTATGTAAAATACCTTTATATGCAATTAAGGCGAGGTTAAAAACAAAATAAAGCATTTTACAAATTTAAACATGAGGATAAACAATTAATAAAAGATATATGACACTAACAAGCAAACAATTAAGCATGGGTTGCCTCCCACGAAGCGCTTTTCTTTATTTAAGAGTCTTGTAGCTAGACTCATAGTCGTGCTCCTACGTTTCCTCACCACCGCCCTCTTGACGGTCTCTAATGGGGGATTCCATGTTGTAGAAGTGCCCTATAATGCACTTCTCTAAGAGTTCATCCTCTCCCCAATCGGTCCTATATTCCGATCCTAGGCTCAAGCAATCCTTATAGAATCCGAAAATCTTAGCCATAACATAATCTACACCTTTCTCCCTATCCTCATCATTCCTATAATAGACCGACGGTTTAAGTTCCTTTTCATCATTAGAGTGATGAAAACTTCTCAATCTTAAGCGGCATTTGGTAAGCTATGTCATCGGTCTCATTCTTGAATCGCACTACTCTAATGAGGGATTATAGGTCATCCGGTGCTTTCCATGAAAGGTTTTCCTAGAATAACATGGGACAAGCTAGGGTCTATGGCGTGCTAATATCATCCACAATTATGAAGTCCGTAGGAAGCGTGAAACTACCTACATAAACGGGCAATCCCTTAATTCTTCCGAGAAAATTGCAACTAACATTAGGATCATTAGGGTCTTGCCTAGTTGGAATAGGCTTCTTCAATATCCAATTGTAGTAGGTGCTAGTCATTATGTTGATTGGGGACTTGCGATCAATGTAGGCCTTTTCCACAAAAAGGTGTCCTTTGAAACATGGTATGTTAAGATTCCAAGGGTTCCCAAACTTGATTCGAGGGCTTTTCCTAACATACATGTGACGGAGGTCACACACTAAGTGAGGGTGGCGAGATAGTTCTTCTTCCGTAGGAAATTTGTTGAAATAGTCAATGTCTACTTCATCTACTTCCTCGGGTGTTTCATCATCCACAAGTGTATAGTCCTCTTCGTCATTTGTTCCATTAGGTTCAACTAAGGCGATGGTATTGACGAATTGGACATGCTTAGTTAGCTTGCTTGGATCCTTAATCTCTATACCTGAGGCTCGGGAGTTGAGATAGCACTAACCTTCTTATCACTATTAGTTATGGCTTTCAAAAGGTTGTCTATTTTCCTATCCATCTCGGCTTGTTGATGGTTAAAGCGGTCCGAGAGCTTAGCCATTTGGGTTTCTTGGGATGCAACTAGGTTTTGCAACATCCTTGACGTTTTTTGGTTAGGACCGTTAGGTGGGGCCATGAGAAATCATTGGAGGTGAATTCTTTGGTTTGCCCAGTGAAGTCGGGCTTGCCTTTCCATGCCTCTCGGGTTTCATTGAAATTCCTAGGTCCGGGTATTGTAGGGAATCTTCCTCCCGTTCCATTAATACGTGAGGATGCGTAGTCAGCGGAAGCATGTTCGGGGATCGAGTGCTAGTCTTGCGTGTTATGAGGATCACAAAGCGGCTCACACGAGGAAGAAACTTTGTTCACATGGTGTGAAGATTTAGGATTTTCGTAGGAGCTCATTAGGAATTTAACTTGATCTTCAAGTTCGATCATCCTGGTCGGAAGGAGGCAAGGAGATTGCCTTAACGGTTTTGGGCAGCTCACGGGGTCATCCCAACTTCGTTGTCATAGAGGCGAGGTCCTCTATTATACCCCATGATTCTTCCGCGGTGAGATCACTAAGTTTTCCACCGGCCGCTTGGTCAATGGATCGCTTGGTGGGGAAGTTGACATGATCATAAAAGATTTGGACTTGGAGCCAAAGATCAATGCCGTGATGAGGACTTTATGAAGTAAGTCCTTAAATCGAGTCCATGCTTCATAGAGATTCACCTTGGCGTTGTTGGAACATCAAGATGTCATTCCTAAGCTTAGTGGTTCTCCCGGTGGGAAAAATTGAGCAAGGAAACAAGAGGTAAGATCATCCCAACTTGAGATGGAGCCGTGGGAAGTCGCTCAAGCCAATTACTAGCTTGGTCCCGTAGAGAATTGGAAGAGACGCAGCATGGTCTCCCGAGTAGTAGCATCAAGGTCGATGGAATCGACAATTTTGAGAAATCCCTCGGATCTTGATTTGGATCTTGAACGAAGTCCATGGAATGCACATCCGTTTGCACCAACCGGATGGTGTCGGATCGCGGGCATAGTTTGGGCTTGGTGGGAAGCTCAATGGTGTTCCTATAGCCTAGGTGGCTTGGTCTTGAGTATTCACCAAGAGTACGGGCTCTTGGCGGGTCATTTGGCGGTGGGTTGATGAGTGGTGGTTGGTTATCATCCTCCATGATGAAAAGTGATGGGTGTTACAAAAAAAGGTCACGAAGAAGGGGGATAGGCTAAGAGAAAGCTAAAATGAGAAAAATTTACTTGATACGAATCAAGAAAAGAACCTAAGCGAGGTGGACTACTAACTAGCTATTCTATTCCCCGACAGTAGCGCCAAAAACTTGATAACGCTACGCGTCGTTCGGGGTCAAGGAAACTTCCTTTTCTTGAGCAAGTTTTATAACACCCTAGGCGATGAACCTAATCGTTGTAGTGTAGTAATTAAGGTAAGCCACGGGTATTGATATCGTTCTCTGGGGAATAGGAATGCTAGTAAGAAGTTACTACGCTAAGGTTAAGGTTGAGGAAGATTATTTTGTATTTTTATATTTTATGAAATGGAAAGGTACGAATCTCGGGTATTGGATTTGGGGGTTGGTATTTCTACCGATTACTCTACTATTATCTAATTATCTAAACTAAGGTTGTGGGAGTCTATGTCTAATTAATGTGTGCTCGTATGATAGTTTAAAGATGTGTTTACTTAGGTTGTACTACTCCTTAATTATCTCATATCGATGGTTGAGTTGTCACGTCCTTATTCTTAGTTGCGTTGTGTGTCTAAAGTTGTAGGGTATGCATTTCTCCCAACTCTTTGAACTTACCAAAGGGTCTCGTCTACAAAACCCACTAGGGATGATAAACTCTTACTCTAAGGCACTCTTTGGATAATTTAGCCTACAACTACTCGGGTAATCATATTCTAAGGTTCACAAAGATGAATTAAGCATTAAGTACACAACGAATAACCTATCGCATTACTAGATCATTGATCAACTAAGATAAGAAACAACCAATCAATATTCAATAATTAAGTTTCATACTTCCTAAGCAAACACACAAATAAATTAGCGGACATGGAGAACATGCAAGCATACACACAAATAATCAAAGACATAATTGAATTAATGAAGTAAATACTTATCTTGATGTAAGATAGGGTTTAAAACCCTAAAATCTTGTACAAGACACCTTAGGTTCGGTTTAGGTTTTTTTACTCCAAAAGACTCTCTCTAAAGCGAAAAATTCGGATTCTATATAAGATTACATATGCGACGGCGTCACCTTATGTTTCGTGGCCGCCGTCGTGTCGCCGTCATTAGGGTTTCGTCTTGGCCACGTTAACCTTGCGACGGCGTCACCTTATGTCCGTGACCGTCCTCTTGACTTCGGCGTCGTCGGGTTGTATCTAGGCCGTCGGTAGCAACGGCCTACTCTTTTAAAGCCCGACGTCGTCACTTGAAAATAGGGTATTTGGCTCTTGTATCGTCACAAAATCCTCCGAAAATTAACACTGGACGCCGCCTTACATTTCGTGACTTTGAGTGTCTCGATTCGACTTTGGCCATTTTCTTCATATATTCGCGCCTTTTCGTCCAAATAAGTGCCATTCCAGCATTTTGCCTTGAGAGACCTAAAAGTGAAAAGGAGCGATATTAAGCAATAACGGATACAAAAGTGATCAAATAAGGACTTAAACGACCCTCAAAATGGTACATTTAAAACCTTATCGGTACAAAATTTAGGGTGATGAATTCTCGATCACAAGCCACTACTAGTAGTAGCAAACCATTACCTAAGATCATTCAAACTAGGCATTAGCATGCATCTAAGAGTAGCACGTAAAGAAAAATGCTAGGCACATAGAATGCAACACTAGGAATTCAAAGTATTTTTCGAACAACAAACAAACGTCAAATGACTGTAGTGACAAAGATAAAGTTGCTATTTTAAACAAGAATGTTGAATTTGTCTGTTCTACATGTAAAAATGTGTCTTTTCACTAATCATGATGCATGTGTTTCATAATATCTCAAAGGGAAAAGTCCGTGCAAAGCACAATCCACTAAGATATCATATAGAAAAAACCCATTGATAAGGAGACAAAGCCTAAGAAACCTAAGCGGTGGATCTCTAAAGGATGTAGTTTTTCAAAAGCGAGACTTCCTCGATAAAAAACTATGCCAAGATCTTACCTTAAGTGGATCCCCAAAGGAAATTTTTTAAATAGTTGGTCTTAGATGGATTCCCACAGGAAATATTGTTGATACTTGCACCAAAACAAATAATAGTGAACATCATCAGGATAAGAAAGTAGAAACCTATAAAACCGTCGATATTGATCACCCTCAGAGTGAGGAAACATTTACTTCTAACACTGTTATTAGTGAAAACTCTTCGTCTTTGATTGCAGGTGAATCAACTATCTCTGAACCCAGTTCATCACATGATTCCAATTCTGTGAATTCTACAAAATCTTTCTTTCAATCTTCTATTTTTGATTTTCTGGTTCTTTTATAAAAACAAAAACAAAATACAAAAATAGAAAATGTCAAATATCAAAACAATTAAAAATTTTAAAAATCCAAAAATATTCTTTTCGCGACATGTCTCTCGTATAATTGATATTATGTACGTCTCTAGAAATGTTATTCAACAATGATACGGATATGTACATCTGCTTGAGCGAGAGTTTACTAAACTCAAAATGTTTTCAAAACATGTCATTCTTCAAAATTTTCTTTAATGGCTTGCAGTTACTTCAGACTGTAACCCGAACTTAAAATTTAATGGCTTTCGTATACTTTAGTACGAAACCCGCGCTTAATCTAAATGGCTTGTAAGTATTTCAGCATACAACACGGACTTTAAAGAAAGGAAACTGCTATGCAAAAATGATTTTTATCAACATCGAGCATTTATCCTAAAATGGACACTATTATGCGCCTCGGTCGACATTCCCAATAAAACAAAGAAGTCTTTGTTTTGAAACCTTATGCAAATTCATTCAAGATGTTTACGTAACTTAAATTTCTTACTCTTTCATAATTTTGCTCAAGAAGATTCCTTCCTCTAAACTGTTTGAAAAGTTTAAATTCTCAAAAGCGAGCCTTTGTTTTGAGGAGGAGTATATCAAAACTATATTGTTCCAAAATTCATGCTAAATCAGTTGATATAAACAATATCACGAATTGACGAAGCTTAACTGTTAGGAATCGAAAAGACTTGTCTTGTATAGGACTTATCCGAGTAGAATGTACCTTGTCAAGAGTTAATCATTGGACTCGAGATATCACCCATGAATTAATGAAATAAAATGTCATTAAACCAAAGGACTTGGTCTCAAAAGAACTTGTCTGATTAGAGTGTACCGATTCGAGAAACTCTTGTTAGACAAGAACTATGACGGTTCTAACCTTCTTTTCAAGAAGTGTTAACAACTTCGAGATAGTTATTAGAGTTAGTTGTCACCTAAAAGCTGACAATGGATATCTTTAACAATACAACGTAAACGTGTCCCTCGGGGGATTGTCTATTCAAGAGTGGATCAATTCAAAAGTGCGAACTCCTCTCGCATGTGCAAATTTAAGTCAAAAATTGCACGAGCACATGTGAAGTGGGAGTATTTCTGAAAACCACAAAACTCTCAAAGTGTCAACAAAACATGCTTTATATTAATAAGCACTTTGAGATATTTTCTATAAATGTTTTTATGGCAACATAGGATAGTCATGGATTTATAAGGTGACTAAGGTTAGGAACCATGTCCTATGATCCGCCACAGCCGGAGGGATCTACCTAAGGAAAATCCCAAATAGATAGATTATAAGTCCTTAGGGATGATTGAAAAAAGGATAAATGTGAGTACGATGAAAGAAGGGGTTGAAAAATTAAAAAGAAATACAAAGTAAAGTCCTCCAAAATTCAACTTAGGGCATAAATCGGGTTCAATTCCAATGCTACTAGTTATCATTAAAATGATACCGGTGTTGAAGACAAGACGTCATGGACCGTTGATGCACTACACTTAACATTCTAGCCACTCAAGTTCTCTCAAAAGTTTGTTTCAATCTCACGGGAACCACTGTAATCTATCGACTTCTCATGCGAGATATGTTGATATTGAAAAGCAGAGACCTTCTCCAGGTCTCCGCTCATTTTATAACGCACTAAATGAGTCTAGAGCCTTGAGATTCATCAAAAGATATCTTAGGAACACTACTACACTTGTTGTTCAACATCAAGAGCACAAGATGTATATTTTATTGAGTCCTATGCAGAAATTTGTCAGAATATTCGTGAGAGGAAAAAATCCTCAATGATTGAATGGAAATCGTGACAACAGGTCGCTTTGGTAATCTTTCACTGTTTACGTTTAGCGCTCTCAAACAGTCTACAGTCGTAAGGTTATCTCCAACGACTCACTTGAACTATTAGGGTTACTTTGGTATCTCTTTGTTAGCCTTCGGGTATCTGATTCGGGAATGGCCTTTGTGAGGATTAGAGGGTGTTTTCACACTATGCTGTTAACAATCTCAAAGTCTAAGCTTGCTAACTGTTTTCATGTAGGTAATTAAAAAGACCGAAGTTCCGGAGAGACCGTTACTATCACCATATACATCATCGCCTTCTACTCCACATGCTCATACTAATATCCTCAAAGATCATAGTAGAACGTTCAAGACAAAGAAATCAAGAAAAGATAAAGAGTAATATCAAAGTCAAAAGCTGAACAAGAATGTCAAGAACAAAGAAATAAATGAGGACTACATTAGTATGAAGATCAAAGCTTTAACAAGAAGTATGAGCATGTTGGAGAAGACGCCGAGACAAGATCCTTGAACATGTTGATGAAAGGCAAGCATATATCACAATTGATCACTAGATCAAAGACATTGAACAAAGTTCGCATAGCATGAAGGAACAAATGAACTAGCACAACTATTACACAACATGATGAAAAGTTAAAGAAATACAAGATTCAAAGATCAAAGATCAAGATTACAAAGAGATCTCAATGATCACCCCAGGGAGATTGTTAGTAATGGAAGTATTGATCATCAATGGAATCAAAGTGAGATCTTAATGATTGCCCCAGGGGAGATTGTTAGAAGGAAGTGATGATCATTGTCGAGTCATTGAGTCTTGTAATGATGAAACGTGTAATAGTTAGGTTGATAAGCTATTCCGATAATATTACTATGTATCTTAGTATGCTATCCCACATCGCCCCATCTCATAAACCTTGTAAGGGTTTCTTTTATATAAAAGGAACCCATGTCTTCCATATGAGGCGTGCTAGTATGTGGTTCTTTCTCTATGTATTCTTTCTCACTTGTATCTTTCTCATTCTTCATCTAATAATATCTTTTGTTTCTTTCTATCTCTATCTCTTTCTCTCTTCTTCTTCTTAACGCCACCACCACCTCCATCTTCATCTTTATATCTTCTTCTATATTGTTTATAATGTAGTAAAGTTGATATCAGTGGTCCTAACAGTAACACCATATGATCGCATCTGATTACCACTCACAGGTTCACATGGTGTACCATCAGCACCCACACGCTTTGGCTTATTCTTGTAAGCTAACTCAGAAAGCGTCGAAAGTTAGAAGCCATAGTTGAAGCATCCAAGCTAAATCTAGTCGACTCATTCTCTTTTTTCTTTTTCTTCTTTTCTCCTGCCCACCCAAATCCAAGAAACCCTTCATCATAGTAAAACCATAAAAAAAAAAAAAACCAGAAGAACGAAAAGCGTCTACTCTTCTACTAACGCAAGAAAACCCTAGCGATTAGGGTTTAAATACTAACAAAAATAGATCCTTCACAATTAATGTAAACCAACGATAATGAATATAGCATGAGTATAAGTGATGAACAATAAATATAATAATACCAATTGTGTCTTTTAGTGATAAGAATTAATGGAACAGTAAGCACTAGTAGCAATTAAAATAATCTCTACACCCTTAATGATTTAGCCCCACTAACCTAATAACTAGAGGTGAAAACGAGTCGAGCCGAGCCCGAGCCTGTCAGAGCTCAAGCTCGGCTCGTTTATATATAAAAAGCTCGAGCTCGAGCTCGTTTTGAGCCTCACATTTTGAGCTCGGCTCGTGAAACTTTTCACAAGCTCGAGCTCGGCTCGGGCTCGGCTAATTTATATTGATGTGTAGAAAAAAATTAGGTTCAAATGGAGCTCGGCTCGTTAACACAAAGCTCGGCTCGTTAACACAAGGCTCGAGCTCGTTAACATGGTTATACGTATAGAAAATATGTATACGTACATATTTTTAGGGCTCGTTTAGGCTCGCGATCCTAAACGAGCTTTTTGTATAGAGCTTGGGCTCGAGCTTGATTATTAAATGAGCCCAAACTTAGGCTCGAGCTCGGGATCGAGCTCGTTTAGACTCGGCTCGTTCGAGCTTTTTACCGATCTGATCCAGAGCTTTTTACGAGCAGCTCGACTCGTTTCCACCCCTACTAATAACCAATCATGAATTAAATGAGGATGTGAGAATCGATGCTAATATATCAAGATGATTATAAGAATTAGTGTTGAAGAATCAAGATGATTATAAGAGTTTTTTAGGGATGATGTAATGGTGGTAACTATTACACACTACAAGAAAAAGGGGCTTATAGGACAAGCATTAGAGTCCTATAAAATAGTTTATAGGACCTTTAATCTAATAGAACCAAAATAAAAGTGTCTCGTAGGAAGGGGTTGTAATAGATATTTAGGACACTTATTGGCGTCTTAATAAACTTCAACATTTTAAAACTAATTTTTTGGTCTCATAAAAATGTTTATGCGACCAAAATGGCGTCCTAATAGACCACATTATAGGATGCTATCCGGTGTTCTAATATATGCTTACCCGTTTGTTTTGTTATGGGACACTTTCACGAGGTCCTAACACACATTTTTATAGGATGAAAATATAATGAATAAAGTCTTATTTAGTACCAAGAAAAAGGTCCTAATACATAGGTGCTTTATTAGAACCAAATTTAGTGTTATAAAAGACAGTTTGTCCCATTTTTTGTTAATTCAAGTACCTAATGTATTATCGATCAATGTCATTTTGTTCACAAATAATAAGCTATAATACTATAAATAAACTAAGAAATCATTAACATTCAAAGTGGTCGCTTACTATACAAAAGTTTCAATATATCTATACAACACATATTATCAGCGGGAAGAACTGATCTAGCAATTGTACATAAAATCGAGAAATAATAATAAGCTAAGTCATTGTACAAAAATTCTTATGAAATAACAAGATTATCATTGTTTGCCAAGTGAACGTCTTTGAAGATATCCTTGCGGTATGATCTGAATCCACCTATGGAAAACAATACATATACATATACTAATATATAAGTACAGTGTGTTAGTAAAATGATGGTTTCATAGGCAATATCATGTTTAGAAAAATAATTACATTACCAAAGATAGGACATTACCATAGATTACTCCTGTAGGTGCGTCAATAATATCCGACAAGTTGTATTGTCTCACCTAAAGATGTGAATCCACATAGATACATCTCACCGAAGATACAAATGTCACCTAAACAAGAAGAAAAACAAAGACTTACACATATACATAGTACTTTAAGAATACCTTTACACGATTCAACATTTTTATTTCGAATACCATGTCAAAATTATGGCATTTTTTTGCAAAGGGATCCACGAATGACTAAATTCACTAGTTTTTCTGTAAGTAGGGGTAACCATGCTCACTAAACAAAACATGTAATACAGTCCCATACTTTTGTGCCAAAATACTAGGAATAACGTTGACCATTGATCCATTTCCACCATCTTCCACCAAAGGCTACAAATAAAAGCATATAATGGTAAAGGCGCAAAAGCGTTAATACCGAAAAGAATGAATTAAACAAGTAACTTAAAGATCACACGAGGTTAAGGCATTAACATGATATCAACATCAGAAGTGAGTGATTAATATTTAACAACCCACATAATCGCACCTAATACGTAATTATACGAAAATTCATTAACTTTGTTATATAGGTTAATATTACCCCTTTCTCCGATATGGATTTATGTACAGTTAGATACTTACGGTTCATAAAAAGGTAGCCCATATCAACGGTTGCGGGAGCCGGGAGAATGAGGAACAATTAAGTGTGTGTGACAGATGGATATGTGAGAAAAGGAGACGTGATGGGCGGTTTGGGAGGAAGATAATGACATTAAAAGATTTGTGGATCTCATTTTGGTGGGACCCAAAATATTGAGAGGAACTAGCGGAAACAAAAACTTTAGGCGGGGAGGAAAGACTAAAAATTTAAAACAATCACAAAGGATAATTGGTATTTTAATAGTAGAGAATTAAAAGCGAGAATACAATCTAGAAAGTATAAACATTTTAGTCTTAAAAATATTAAAATATACTAGACGTGTATCCGTACAAAGTGACGGTATATAGCGGCAAATAATTATACTTGTGAACTTGTGATTCTGGTGTGACGCTTGATGCTACACATACGGGTTCAATTTATAGTTATTGCGAGAGAAGAAAGAGTCTGTGTGCTAGAAACGAAAATTGTACTCCCTCCGTCCCAAAATTTAAGTCCAGTTTGACTTTTTGACTCGAACTTTGATCTTAAATATTTCCGTTTGTATTATATAACACTTGATGAAAATTATACCAAATGAAAATACATTTAAAACACAGTCCATTTATATATTTTGCATCAAGTATTATATAATACAAACAAAATATTAAGGTCAAAGTTTAAGTCAAAAGTCAACTGACTTATAATTGAGACGGAGTAATAAAAGTTGAGGATTGAACCATATTAATACAATTGATTTAGTGATAGATGTTGTTACCATATGTGTGTCGTATGAGGATGTTGTATGTATCGGAATATATTTATGATCAGTATGTGTGCATGTTTACGCATAAGCATTACGAGCAGGGTAAGCCTTATCGATACTCAATATTATGTGTAAACGAAAATTTTGGTATGTGCTAAAACACATACCTTTTCATTATCAAAAATAACCCAAAATAACCAAGAAAGAGCCGTTTATTGCTAATATTTGTGGTTTTCTTGAGTTTGTGCTTGTGTCCTATAAAATAAAATGTACGGATATGTAAAACACACAAAAAGGAACCGAGTTTGTGCTTGTGCGGTACGGACGTAAATCCGAGCACGAGAGATTAAGAGAGCTTAAGCCAGCGGAAGATCAAAATTGTGCATTTATGAAGATTTTATTCTCAGAGGATGATTTTGGAAGATATAATCAAGTTTGAAGAAATGTCAAGATTAGCCCCTCAAGTTTGAGCATTTGGCGAAAAAAATGACCCTTGAAGTTTCAAAAGTTGCAAATTGGCCCTTGGTCTATTTGAAGATTGACAAGAACAATCCCTTGAAAGATATTTTCATAATTACATGTTTGGTCCTCAAATTTCGACATATGCAAGTTTAGTCCCTATGGTTAACTTGGATCAAAATAATAGTCCAAAGTCCTAATCCAAAATCCAAAACATAAGCCTCGGCCCAATATCAGCTACACCCGGTCCAATCCATTACCCCCGACCACCCTTTTAATAAAATCACAACCCGTTACCGTCTTTACCCATTTTACCCAAGTCAAACCCCAACCCGGTCAACCCATTTGATTTAATAATAAACAATCCAAACGCGCCTTTACAGTTTGCTTCTTCCCAACCCAAACAACCCTTTTACCCATTCACTTTTACCACCATTTACCCACACCCAAACACCAACCTTACCTCGTACTAAGCATCTATCAAAAGGTTTCTAGAAGGTGACTTGTCGGGATAAGGCGCCACGTGGACAAATGGAGCAACTCATTGGCGAAACACCTCACCGGGTGAATTGGAGCTCTCGATTGGTGCTGATGACAATGGATTGATTGAGTGGTTGTGGATAAGCCTTCTAGGCTCTTCCAAGAGGATCCAAGGCGATGAAGGCTATATAAAGGACCCTTTTAGCTCACAATTTTAGTCGTGCATTATTTTTCCTTTAAAATTAGTTTATGTTTCTTGTATTTTAAGTAGTTTAATGTTTTCTTAAAGTTTTATGTAATCTCAAACCTTTTGTACTCTAATTTCGGTTTTAATAAAAGTTTCCAAGTTTCATTTTGATCTTGCATTTCACTATTTGAATACTAAATAAGTTGTTTTAAGATTGAAATAAGCTCATATAAAATTGTCCATAGCTTTTGTGAGCTTATTTTGTGTTAACTGTTCCATTTCATTCACTCACATTCACAAAAGAACTTGGTCAACGAAAGTCAATGGTGTTCTCATTTGGTTCGAAATGGATTGGGTTGATTATTTCTGATGGGATGGGTTGTTGGTTGGTGTTTTACATTGAATAATCTTGTTACTCATGCCAAATTTGGCTAGAATAACTAAGTGAGTAATCATTCTTTCCTTTCTCAAAGCTTAATAAATGAATGATCATATGGTTGATGATTGATGCTTGATTTAGTGTTATTTGGTGGTTTCGATCTAATGCTATTTAGTCATGTTATTGATGTTTGCATGAGTAGGTTATAGGATTAGTTATAATTTGCTTATTAGATTCATTATAAAGGAGTGTTTGGATTAGTACTAAAAACTTTGCTAGAGGTTAAAATATTGGAGTAGATCGGTTGATTTAGGCTTGTAGGTTAGTTTAGTTATTTGATCTCATATCATCCTTGTTTTGCAGCCATTTGCACTTTTAGTCAAAATTTCATTGAATCGTCTTGTTCTCAAACTGTTGAAATCGGTTGCTAAATCTTACATATAGGTGTATAATTTGATAAGTGAGCTTGCTATGCTTTCATTTCATCATATTATATCATTAACTTGAGTTCAACATTTGATCTTAAATCTCATTAAAGTCAAACTTCATAATTGTTCTTAAAAGTCAAAATCATGTCAAAACCGGTTTTTCGGATATTGCGACATTTGCACAAGGTTCATTTCTGACTAGTTAGGGTCTCAAATTTGGTCCATTTGTAGTTTGCTAGGTGGTCTTGAAGACCACATATCTGGTTTTCACATAAGTTCCTTAGATAAGCTCGGTGAATAAGCTCAAACATAGGGTCGGGTTCTTTGTTTTGCTATAAAATCGATTAGCATATAATCTTAGTAAACTGCTTATTTGAGGTTAGGAGTAGCTATAGTTAGTTGATTTAGAGTAGTTATAGTATAATTTAGCTTGTGTAGAAGTTTGGTGGCTTATTTTGCTAGTTTGCTTATTTAAAAGTGCTTATTTAGAATCGGTTTACTGCTGACTCTCATATCTTACACATAAGCATCATATTTTATATTTTCATAGAACTAGAATAATATTTTAGAATTTTCCTGAGTTTTTCATAATTTTTGGTCACTTGTTTGCTATTTTTCTCTATTTAAAATAGTTTTAGGCATTTTAAATAGCTTTTATTGCAAATAATTAAGAAAAGTTCCAAAAATAATTTTCAATTTTCCCAGTTTAAGAAAAATATAAAAGCATAAAAATATTTTCCTTATTTTTCCCCTTTTATTTGGTATTTTCACAATTTAAATTAGGTTTAAATAGTTTTAAATTAGTAGAAAATAGAAAAATTAATCAAAAAATAAAAAATAGTTTTGAAAATTCTCTTATGGTATTTTAGATTTTATAAAAATAGTTTCATATTTTTCTCCTTAATTTTCATAATTTTTAGTATTTTAAATTAGTTTTAAAAGTTAAAAATTAGTTTTAATTCTAATAAAATCCAAAAAAAAAAAAAATAGTTTTAATTCATAAATAGTTTTCACATTGCATTTCTAGAGTAAAAGTAATTTTAGGCATTTTTAGGATATAATTTAGGCGTAGTTGCATTTTAATTACGTTTTATTAATTACGTTTTAGTTAATTTTGCACTTAGGATTTCCGTAGATTAGATTTCCTTAATTACTTTCCCCATTCCGTAGTTTAATAAAATCAAATCATTAATCCAAAACATCGAGCATTAAATTCCAAACCAAAACGGCGTTGGCAATTCACGCTCGTTGGGAAGCGATTCGGGTTGACTAATCCGTATCAACGATCACACACGGATTTGATTTATTATTCTTTTCCTAAAGGAATTTGAATCTATCTTCGTGATTATTTTTGATATCGATATTGAGGTTTTATCCACACACATACCCTTAAGCCTTCATTATCGGTGAATCGATTATGCGAACCGTTTTAAGTTTCTTACGGTTAGTCATTCACAAGTGGCTAGCTTGTGTGAGATAACAACGGTTTGTTCGAATCAAATTTTGGCGCCGCTGCTTGGGAGGTTGTGTCACGACAATATCGTTTGAGGTTTGACGATTAGTGACTCGAGATCCTTCATTCGTGAAGTTACTATTTTCTATAAAATAAAAAAGTAAAAATATTTTCCTTTTTCTTTTGTATATATATATATCATATTAAAAATACAAAAGATTTTCTCTTGTGTTTTGCTAATAAATAGAAGACACCAATTATATAACATTCTCAACGGAGGTGTTATCATTAATAAGTTCCCGAACTAAAGATCAAAAACTTGCCTTTGTGTCGCTTGTGAATTGATTTATTTCTATCGGATAAACAAAGCGTGTGGTGGGTATAAGGGCGGCGACATTAAATTGCGGTGAAAAGAAGCGGGTTTTAATAAGCTTCACGACCCTACAAAGCTTCTCCGCTCGCTTGTGCGTTTGTCTTATAGAGGTGATTTATTCACTTGGGATTATTGGTTAAGTTCACGTGTTTTCGAATATCGGTCTCTTTTAATTGCCTTGGTTTTAAAGTGCATGCGCACTCGCTCTCAATCACGACGTAGGCGTAATCAAAGAATAGGCGTGCCGAGTTACGTACTATCGTTGAAGAACCCGTCATGGCGGACACTCGAGCGATGAGCGAGTTACTTCAAGCTCCGTGAGCGGCTACGGTGATGCTATCGTACTTCCACCAATTAACACGAAAATTTTGAACTAAAACAAATTTAATACAATTGGTGTCTAATAAACCTTTTGTGGTTTAGATCATGAGGAGCCCATGCACACCTCCGTTGGTTTAATCAAGTTGCTTCTACGATTAACTTTGGGCGTCTCTCATGAGTCGATTAAGTTGAGATTGTTTCCATTTTCCGCGAGGGGCAGCCGGACTTGGCTAGAAAAAGAACCCCTCGATCGATTACAACATGGGAAGATCTTTCTAAGAAATTTGTGAACCAATTCTTTCCTCCGTCAAAAATAACAATGTTACGAAATCAAATCATAAATTTTCAACAAAAATTTGACGAAAGTTTTGGAGAAGCATGGGATAGATTCAAGGAACTTTTACGTAAATGCCCAAATCACGGTTTTACCGATCTTCATCGATTGATCGTTCTATAATGCTCTTACTCCGTCCGATCAAGATTAAACTTAACGCGACGCGGTGGTAATATCTTGAGTCGTATGCCCACCGATATTAGAACGATTATCGAAAATAAGTCAAAAGTTTCTTCGTCTAGAAACCGACCGGTTGTTTCTAAGATCACTCTGACGACAACTACATTCGGAGGAGTGAGTTGAGTGGGCTGACTGATGCTATTAATTCTATGATGAGAGAGTTTAAGATTCATAAATCCGAACCAGTCAAAGCCGTTACTGAAACATGTGTTATTTGCGGTGGTCCTCATCCGTACTATAATTGTCAAGCCACCGATGGCGATCTCAGAAATGCTTCCGTAGCCTCTGCTAATCCGGTTCAAAATCAAAACCAAGGATACCGTGCCAACCAAATGGGACCACCCGGTTTTGCACCCGTTCCTCAACAAAACCAAAACCGTTATCAAAACCAATCTTACAATCAAAACCGAGGAGCCAATCTCAATCATGGTAATCAAAACTACCAAGCTCCTCCACCTCAAGTTTATCAACAACCTCCTCAACAACAATATCAATCACCTCATCAAGTTGTTCCAAACAACGAGTTTCTGTCTTACATGAAGAGTTCCGACAACACCATTAAAAATTTGCAAACTCAAATCAACGGTATGAGGAATGATTTCAAAAGAGAAATGGAAGCTACGAATAACAAGCGGATGAGAGAAATGAGGATATGATGGCTAGTTTCTTTCAAGCTAATCAACCTTCTACTTCTTATTCTCAACCCTCGGGTTCGGTTCTCTTCCGAGTAATACTATTCCTAACCCGAGAGGTGACATGAAAGCGATTACTACCAAGTGGTGTTGCTTACGATGGACCCAGGCTCCTACCACTATTTCTTCTTCTCCGTCTTGTGTGGTAGACCGTGAGACCGGGGTGACAAAGGACCCGTGCTTCCTACTAATAAGGGAGTCTTGAGAATGTCCAACCCACGGTTGTCCCGACGTCGAGCCCAAGGATGCTCGGTTAGTCTTGAAAAGACTAACTCAAAACAACACTTCCGTACCGTCAAGGATGAATGATCAAAAGCAACGTGAACAAGCAAATCTTCAAATGGAAAAATTCTTTCAAATATTTCAAGATCTTCACTTGAAATTAGCTTGCGGATGCTCTTCTTCTCATGCCTAAGTTTGTTTCGACACTAAAAGGAATGTTAAGTAACAAAGAAAAAATTGTGGATTTGGCAAAACGTCTTTGAATGAGAATTGTTCGTGGTTATTCTCAAGAAACTTCCGAAAAGTTAGGTGACCCGGCAAGTTCCTCATTCCGTGCGATTTTCAAGGAATTATTCGATTCCGCCTTGGCGATCTTGGCGCGAGTATCAATTTGATGCCGAAATCAATTTACGATAAGCTTTCATTGCCCCCACTTACCCCGACATGTATGACCCTCGAGCTAGCCGACCGAACTACGACAACACCAATCGGTATAGCCGAGGATGTTTTTGTTAAAGTGGGGAAGTTCGATTTCCCCGCAGATTTTGTTGTCGTTGATTTCGATGCCGACCCTCGTGTGCCCCTTATTCTCGGAAGATGTTTCTTAAGGACGGGCCATGCGTTGATTGATGTGTATGAAGGAGAAATCACTTTAAGAGTTGGAAAAGAAGCCGTCACGTTTAACGTTAACCATACTTCTAAATCTTTTACCAAACAATATGATGTGGCCAAAATTAGTAACACCGAGGTGACAAAGGACCCGGGAATTCCTACTAATAACGGAAGTACCAAAAACGTCCAACCTCCGGTTGTTCAAAAGTTGGGCCTAAGACATCGAGAATTGATCCGAGTCTTTCACGTTTCACGGTTAAGAGTTTGTCTACGATACGTCTTGAGCAAAGAAGAAACTAGAAAAGGAGACTACAACGATTGTGGTGGAAAATGCTAGCTCTAAGAGCACACCACTTGTCCCACCTCCGCTTTATGTGTATCGGATTGATCTTGTTCCTAAAAACATCGAACTTTCTTTGAGTGGCAATTCCACTCCTTCTTCTGAAAATATGGAACTTTCTTCTAAACAAATCATTTCTGATTCTTCCCCTTCCCATACTCAAAATGAGGAGGATGATTCTATCATGAAAGAAATTGAGGCTTATTTGAAAAGTGATTCAGTTTCACCGGAAATTGATAACGCCGACATCGACATCGAAGGAGATATTCGTTTGATTGAAAAAATGCTTTACGGGGATTCTTATATTCCTTCGAAAGAAAAAGTTATTAAAGAAGTCAAGCCGTCTTTTAATCCTTCGGAGCCCGAGCTCAAGGATTCTTCCATTGATTTACTTCTCGAGGAGTTCGCCGATGAACTCGCTCGCATGGATCCTCTTCCACCGGGAAGTGAGGATGACATCTTTGATTTTAGAGCCGACTTACGCGAAATTGAATATTTGTTATATCAAGATCCGTCGATTTACTTCGAGAAGTTCACCGATGAACTTGCTCCCACCGACTCGATTCTTTCTGAGAATGAAGAAGAATACGATGATCCGTTTCTCCCGAAGAAAGATAAGGAAGTTAAGATTTCGACTGATGAGCTTGTTGATTCAGAGGTCCCACACTATTTTTTATCCGAGAGTGATTCCTCTTCTCGTGAGGATTTTCACGTAGATGATACTTTGATTTCGTTCCTTTCTGAGGACAAGATTTTTAACCCTGGGATACTCTTCGGAGAGGACATTCATAAAACCAAAGTTATTCGGAAAAAGGATCCTATCTTGGATGCCTTCATGTTTGAACCTTTGAAATACACCTTTCTGTACCATGGACTCCCTTCTTTTATGGAGTATTCTTATTGTGATCCGTCATCCCGTCGTCCGCCCGCAAAACCACCGGATGATGGATCATTCTTTCTTGATATACCTTATGTGAGTTTGGGAGGTGTTATCCCATATGTGCTTGAGCCGACATTTTCTTTCCTCCCAACCCACCCGTTCTCATTCCTTCGGGAATGAGGACACCGTTTTGACCACAGTATCTCTACCACTTTCTTCCCCAAGGACAAATGAATTCGGGGACGAGTCGGGGCTAGCGACTCGGTGATCAAAAACGATGGCGCTTCGTGGGAGGCACCCCATGCTTATCTCTATCTTCTTTCTATTTTCTAATAAGTGGCGAAGAAGGGTTAGCCTCTTGATTTCTCGTGTTTGGTTGTTTGTGATGTTGTGTTTAGGATGTTCCCGATATGAAGACTCTCGTGCTCGAAGTTTGTCTTTTCTCCACTCGAGTTTCATGATCGATCTTGATGGAAATCCGATATCCTAATCTTATCGACTAACGTTTATCTTTGAGCATACTTAATAAACGGCTTTTAGATTTTCGTGATACCCTTGCTTTAAACATTGAGGACAATGTTTCGTTCTAGTCTGGGGTAGGGTAATCTTGATTTGATTTGACCGCACTTGCTTATTTTTGTCGTGTTTCTCTCATGACCCGTTTTCCTTAGAAAATGAAAAATTGTGCAAAATGAGAAAAATTTAAAATTTTGTAAGCTTTTGTTAAGTCTTTTGATTGAAAAGTTTTGCTAGTCTCTTAGACAAGAAGCTATAAAATGCGAATTCTAGCTCACAAGGCCAAGATTTTGCAAGTTTCCTGAGTGACTTTAAATATGCATAACTTGATTTCATTAGACGAAGCATTTGCTAAGTTAATATATGTTTTGACACCTTGTTGACTTTCCATTGGTGAGAGTAGGAATGGAATTACGACTTGACCGGGCGTGTTGAGCCCTAGCTTGTTCCCTTAACCATAGATAATCTAAAATTATCGGCTAAGCATCCGCGGATCTCATTATTTGGGATTTTAAATTTGCGGAGATCGAAATGATAGAGTTACTTATGAGTTTAGATGCTAAGCGTGGAGTAGTTGGTTCTCTTTAGAGCCCATCGAAGGTACTTATGGCTTTTGTTCCCACAAAATTGTTTCACCCCATATCTGTCTAATAATAATTAGAGATGTCGAGTTTTTGGCGATAGTTAGTTCTTTATCTTCTTAAAAGAATCTTTGTTTTAAAATTGGGTACACATCAAGGATCCGTAATAAATAAATAAGCAATAAGTGATAAGTGAAAAGTAATAAGTAAAGTTGTGAGTGCGGTGTCGAGATCGGACCCTTGGATCTTTAGCCGGGATTGAGTGAGGTCTTAGCCTAGCCACCGGGATCCTCATTTCATGAAGCCTATAGTCTTGGAATTACCCGTGAAGCTCCGTAGTTCATAGCTCATATAAGTAAAAGTATAAGTGAAAAAAAAAAAAAAAAAAAAATTAAATGAAAAAAAATTGAAAAAGTCAAAAGTATAAGTGAATAAAAATTCCTTGATGTGGACCTCATTTTGGGACAATGGTTCTTGAGAGAAGATGGATAACTAATTATCGACTTAGCTTTGTATCTTTATCGGAATAAAAGTTATCGAAGCGAGAATTTGAAGAAATTCATTTCTCACAAAAATAAAAAATCTAGAGGAAAATAGGAAAATGGGAACAAAAGGTAATTACACAAGTAACTTCCATGGGTAGTGTTAGCATCTAGAATCATATTTAACAATGATTTCGGTTTTACGCTTAGTTTGGGACTTGTGAAAAATCAGGGACGATGTATTCTATCCGTATGGTCACTTCACGCTGTGTTGTGTTTTCTACTCCGTGATCCTAACGTGTCGTTTGAAAAATGTTGGAGTTATTGATCGACATGAAAGTTCAACAAACCGTCATTCATAACCGGAATGTGCTTAATCGTAATATCTATACATGTGAATTAAAAGGTAAACGGGGCGTTTTTAGAATTAAGGGTTCTTAATCTCTTTTGAGGAATCTTTGCTACTTCTTCATAGGTTTAGTAGAAAGAGATTGAAATCCTTGGTTTTAGAAGCGTGAGTTGATTGCATTGCGTGAGGACACGACAATGGTCTCGTCAGGGTATTTTGGTATGTGCTAAAACACATACCTTTTCATTATCAAAACGACCCAAAATAACCAAGAAAGAGCCGTTTATTGCTAATATTTGTGGTTTTCTTGAGTTTGTGCTTGTGCAGTGCGGATATGTAAAACACACAAAAGGAACCAAATCGGACGTAAATCCGAGCACGAGAGATTAAGAGAGCTTAAGCCGAGCGGAAGATCAAAATTGTGCATTTATGAAGATTTTATTCTCAGGATGATTTTGGAAGATATAATCAAGTTTGAAGAAATGTCAAGATTGGCCCCTCAAGTTTGAGCATTTGGCGAAATGACCCTTGAAGATTCAAAAGTTGCAAATTGGCCCTTGGTTTATTTGAAGATTGACAAGAATGGTCCTTGAAAGATATTTTCGAATTACATGTTTGGTCCTTGGATTTCGACATATGCAAGTTTAGTCCCTATGGTTGCTAATGGATCAAAATTAATCCTAAGTCCAAATCCAAAACTAAAATACATAAACCAAAGCCACGGTCCAATATCCAAGCTAAACCACCCAATCCAATAACACAAACCGACCATTTTAATAATAACACAACCCATATCCCGCTCTTTACCCCATTTTTAACCCAGTCAAACCCCAACCCGGTCAACCCATTTGAAATAATAATAAACAATCCAAACGCGCTTTACCTTGCTTCTTCCCAACCCAAACAACCCTTTTACCCATTCACTTTTACCCACCAAGTACCCACACCCAATCACCACACCTTACCTCGTACTAAGCATCTCTTATCCTTCTAGAAGGTGACTTGTCGGGATAAGGTTGCCACGTGGACAAATGGAGCAACCTCATTGGCGAAACACCTCATAGGGTGAATTGGAGCTCTCGATTGGTGCTGATGACAAGGATTGATTGAGTGGTGTGGATAAGCCTTCTAGGCTCTTCTTAAGAGGATCCAAGACGATGAAGGCTATATAAAGGACCCTTAGCTCACAATGTAATTTGTAGTCGTGCATTATTTTTCCTTTAAAATTAGTTTATGTTTATTGTATTTTTAGCTTTTCGGTAGTTTAATGTTTTCTTAAAGTTTTATGTAATCTCAAACCTTTTGTACTCTAATTTCGGTTTTAATAAAAGTTTCTAAGTTTTGTTTTGATCTTGCATTTCACTATTTGAATACTAAATAAAATGTTTTTAGATTGAAATAAGCTCATATAAAATTTGTCCATAGCTTTTGTGAGCTTATTTGTTTTAACTTGTTCCATTTCAATCATTCACATTCACAAAAGAACTCGGTCAACGAAAGTCAATGGTGTTCTCATTTGGTTCGAGAAATGGAATTGGGTTGATTAGTTCTTTGGATTGGGTTGTTGGTTGGTGTTTTACATTAGAATAATCTTGTTACTCGCCAAATTTTGGCTAGAATAACTAAGTGAGTAGTCACCTTTTTCTTCTCAAAAATGTTTTATGAATGATCATGTGGCTTGATGATTGGTGCTTGATTTAATGTTATTTGATGTTCTCTTATCTCGTCTTTTGATTGTTATAATGTTTGCATAAGTAGGTGTAGGATTAGATTATTTGCTTATTAGAATCATTAAAAGGACTGTTTGGATTAGTATTTAAAAGCGAGCTAGAGGTTAAAATAATGGATTAGATCGGTTGTTTAGGCTTGATTTAGTTATTTGATCTCATATCATGTCCTTGTTTGGCAGCCATTTGCACCTTTAGTCAACATTTGCTTGAATCGTTCTTGTTCTCAAACTGTTGAAATCGGTTGCTAAAATCTTACATATAGGTGTATAATTTGATAAACTAGCTTGCATAATTGTCATTTCATCATATTTCATCATTAACAGTTCAACATTTGATCTTAAATCTCATTTAAGTCAAACTTCATAATCTGTTTTCAAAAGTCAAAATCATGTCAAAACCGGTTTTTGCGGATATTGCGACCTTTGCACAAGGTTCATTTCAAGAGTTAGGGTCTCAAATTTGGTCCAATTTGCTCTTTGCTAGGTGGTCTTGAAGACCACATATCTGGTTTTCACATAAGTTCTTAAATAAGTCGGTGAATAAGCTCAAACTTAGGACATTCTTGTTTTGCTAAGTAATCGATTAGCATTTAATCTTAGTAAATTGCTTATTTGAGGTTAGGAGTAGCTATAGTTAGTTGATTTAGAGTAGTTATAGTATAATCTAGCTTGTGTAGAAGTTTGGTGGCTTATTTTGCTAGTTTGCTTATTTTCAAGTGCTTATTTAGAATCCATTTACACTGACTTTCATATCTTACACATAAGCATCATGATTTTATATTTTCATAGATTTAGATTAATATTTTAGAATTTTCTGAGTTTTTCATAATTTTTGGTCACTGTTTAGTATTTTCTCAATTTAAAATAGTTTTTAGGCATTTTAAATAGCTTTTATTGCAAATAATTAAGAAAAGTTCAAAAAATAATTTTCAATTTTCCCAGTTTAAGAAAAATATAAAAAGCATAAAAATATTTTTCCTTATTTTTCCCCTTTTATTTGGTATTTTCACAATTTAAATTAGGTTTAAATAGTTTTAAATTCATAAAAATAGAAAATTAATCTGAAAAATACAAAAATAGTTTTAAAAAGTCTTTTGAGTTATTTTAGATTTTATAAAAATAGTTTCATAATTTTCTCCTCTCTTTTCATAATTTTAGTATTTTAAATTAGTTTTAAAAGTTAAAATTAGTTTTAATTCTAAAAATCCAAAAAAATAGTTTTAATTCTAAAATAGTTTTCACATTACATTTCTAGAGTAAAAGTAATTTTAGGCATTTTAGGATATAATTTAGGCGTAGTTGCATTTTATTTACGTTTTATTAATTACGTTTTAGTTAATTTTGCACTTAGGATTTCCGTAGTTTAGATTTCCTTAATTACTTTTCCCATTCCGTAGTTTAATAAAATCAAATCATTAATCCAAAACATCGAGCATTAAATTCCAAACCAAAAACGGCGTTGGCAATTCACGCCTCGTTGGGAAGCGATTCGGGTTGACTAATCCGTATCAACGATCACACACGGATTTGATTTATTATTCTTTTCCTAAAGGAATTTGAATCTATCTTCGTGATTATTTTTGATATCGATATTGAGGTTTTATCCATACACATACCCTTAAGCCTTCATTATCGGTGAATCGATTATACGAACAACCAACATATCAGTTTTTAAGTTTCTTCGGTTAGTCATTCAGCGAACAAGTGGCTAGCTTGTGTGAGTAATAGAGATGCGGAACTGGGGAAATATCTAAAGAATTATCACAGTATGCTATTTTGAAGAAGTTACGGCGTAACTCATCTCTCACATTACGCCGTAACTATTGCGTAACCCAGAAAACCAACTTATTAGAAGGTTACGTAACTCTTCCCAAAGGTTACGACGTAACTACATTAGGTCAAATGAGGTTTTACTTACGCCGTAACTACTACATCAACTACGACGTAACCGAGCTTATTGAAGACTACGACGTAACCACTCATTAGGTTACGCTGTAACCAGCTGATCTAATGCATTATTCGAAGAAATAGAAGGTTACGGCGTAACTCCTATATTGGTTACGCCAGAACCCGATCCGCCTATAAATACACCACAATTCCAAGATTTCTAATCATCCCATTCCACACACAACACTCGAGAACGTGGGAAAAACTCAAGGCGGGTCTAGAGGAGCATATGGAGTGTCTCCAAGAGAGAAATCACTCCACTATGATAAGCATTAGCATTTTATATTTCTTTTACTTTCAATTCATGTATTTCGTACCTTTGAATATGGAATTGAGTTGCATGATTAATATGAGCGGCTAAGCACCTTTTGGTGGTAGCCTAGTTATGATTTCTTAATTGTTTTGTTTGCGTTTACTTTACTTCCGTACAATTATTTCTAAGTGTATGCATGCATAGTTTATTGGTAGCCACCCTTGGTTCGGTAGTTTTGAATGGCGATAGAGGCCAATTGCCTAGGAGATATGACCAACTGACCATAGGTGAGCAGACTGAGACGAGAAGGGTAAGATATGACCAACTGACGACCCTTTCTACTTGTGTGATTTGACCAACTGATCACCTATCGTTTGGATGAACTTAATAATTAGGGGGTGCGTGTCTAAGTTCCTAACGGCCGGGCATTCACTTTTATAAATTTAGCATGTAGCGGTACTTAATGACTTGGCTTAGGGGACCAGGAACAACAGGACTTATGACGGTCTTTGATTTCTCCTGTGGTGGCATCTTTGTTTGATAGGTTAGGCTAATTGACCAAATGTTGTCCTCTCGAATTTGACCCCACCAAGTAATTGGAAGTAAGTAGACGTAGACATAACTAGCTAGGAGGATTAACTAGGTTAGCACCACTTTCCTCTATTGATTTCCCATTACCATTTATCTGCTTTATTTTATTCTGCTTTAGTAGTTTAATTAATTAAATCCCTATCAAAACCATTATTATTCTGTGACACTAGACTTAGTAATAATCCAACACACATAGCTTTTGGGACGACCTCGGCTTTACCATTTACTACACTACACACGACCGGGTACACTGCCCGTTAGTGCACTAGGGTAGACAATAGGTATAGCGAGACACTATCAATATTAAGACCTTGTCAGTAAAACCTGCATCACTTAGAAATATGAAAGATATGTTCTTAGTGTATGGTGGAAATCCGCATACGAGCTTGGTATTACGGTGTTTATGTGATGCGTCCCGAAGTGTGATAAAGATGATACAGGTGTCGACGGGTTATGTCTTTGTCATCAATGGAGGAGCATTTGATGGAAGAGCAAGAAGCGAGCACGATTGCGATGTCTGCGGACAGAGGCCGAATACATAGTCGCTTCGGAAGATGCAATGGAGGTTGTTTGGATTAGGAAATTCATTTCGTGGCTTGGTGTTATGCCTTCAATTGAATCGCCTATTGATATGTATTGTGACAATTCTGCGCAATCATATTTGCCAATGAACACAGAGTCATGAAGGGCACCGGACATTTTCTACTAAGTATGACTATGTTCGGGAACAAGTCCGCGAAGGTGAAATTAATCTATTGAAAGTTCACACAGATGACAACTTAGCTGATCCTTTCACTAAGGCTACTCGAAAATACAACTGAATAAAATTCAACTTTTATTTAATACATCGAAAATACAACTGAAAGGAAATAAATCGTGAAAGGAAATAAATCAAACATGTTACATAAACATAAAACATAATACATTAACATAAAACATCAAAAAGCTACTCGTAAATGTCTTCATCGGATCCATTGGACCTAGTTTCGTTAGCAGCTTCATCTTGTCTTATTTATTCATCAGAAAGTAATTCAATTTCACCCGCTTGCGCCTCTTCCTCGTAGATCTCTTCTTCGAAGTCTACGGGTGAAAAGAAATAGCCCTCCAAATTTCAACTTAGGACAGAAACCGGGTTCAATTCATATGCTACTGGTTGTTACTAAGGTAATGCCGGCATTGAAGACAAGCCATCATGGACCCAGTGACGCACTGCACTTAACCTTCTAGCCACTCAAGTTCTCTTAAAAGAGCTTGTTTCAATCTCACAGGGAACCGGTGTAATATATCGACCTGTCACTCTGAGATGTGTTGATATTGAAACATGACACCCTTCTCCAGTCCCCGCTTACTAAAATCAAAGCGCACTAATCGAGTCTAGAGACATGAGATTCATCAAAATATCTCTTAGGAATAATTAACATTTCTACACTTGCTGTTCAACATCAAGAGCACAAGTTGTATATTATTGAGTCCTAAGCAGATCTTAGCAATCTGCCAGAATATTTATGAGAGGATCAAATCCTCAGTGATTGAATGGAAATCATGCCAGGGTAACCATCAAACAACCTTGACAGCAGGTCACTTTGTTAATCCTTCATGGGTTACGCTTAGTGTTCGCAGTGGTTTCAAACGGTCTATAGTCATGGAGTGATACCTCGGTGTACTCCAGCGACTCACGACGACAGTGTAAAGATATTGAGTATGGGAAAATGCCAGTGACCATCTGGTCTGAGATTCGTCAAAGAACACGCCAGCGATCTGGGATGTACCTGTACAAAATATCTGAACACTTACGTCGGGAACTTTATTGCTAACTGTTTTCATGCAGGTATGCAAAAAGACCGGAGTTCCAGGAGAGATCGTTACCATCTCAATGATTATCAACGACATGCCACTTCAACATGCTCATACCAACAACATGAACGACAAGATATTCAAAGTTCAAAAGAAGCTCGAGTTAAGATATAAGAAGAGTAAAGTCGAGAAAGATTCTACGCCAAGTCAAAGAATCTGAAAAGTGAAAGACAAAGATTAAAGAGCTACATATGATTGATTCACAAACTTCGTCAAGAGTATAAGCATGTTGGAAAAGACGAAAAGCTCCAGCAAGGCAGCAACAAAGACGTTGATAAGAGGCAGACAACAACATGACTTAATCACAACAACAACAAGAACAAAGAACAAAGAATGAAAGATTTACGACGTCAACAACAAATAATGTTAAAGACAAAAGGATGTCGGAAAACCTATTACTTTTGAAGACTTATGAAGACCATAAAAGACCAACCCTTAGGGGGAGATTGTTGGGATCACGTGTAATGATTCAAGAAGTGTCGGTCTTTCATTTATGTAATAGGTTGTTAAGTTATTAAGGCTTATATGTTTGTAATTATATTTCGGCCCGTATACTAAGCCCACGGGCCGAGAATCCTCTAGAAGATAGTCACACTAGGCGTTGCCCTAGTCTCAAGCCTATATAAGGCATTGTTATGTTACATTACAACTTGGTTGAAACATTAGAAAATAAACTTTCATATTATGTTAAGCATGTTTCCTCCCATCTTTCTCTCTAGATCTCATCATATTTAGGTTATAAGTTTGGGACAAGATCTTTCAATTCCAAAATCAACTTAAAACAAAGAAACCAAGTGTTTAAGTGTATCTCTTTGAGAAATACAAATCAATATAGTACTTTCACTCTATATTAAATTTTTATTGCGTGTTTGAAATATTAAAGGAAATTTCTTACATCAACATTTCCATTTATTGATGTTTGTTCAAAATAATAATTTGTGCCAAACTTTGTTGGCTTCACCAAACTCTTATAATTATGTCTAATAAGCACTTATATGAGCTTGCTATGACAACAAACATATATAAGCCCATAAGTCCCAAAATAATCAGAAAAAATTTATGAAACATAAGCTAATAAGCCCATATATAAGATTTAAGCTAAAGCTTATTTGATTTCGGCTTATATTTTATAAGCTTATTTTTTTTCGAATTATTTTGAACCTTGTGGGCTTATAAAAGTTTCTTAATTATGACAATAAACTTATATAATCCCATAAGTCCAAAATAAGAAAAAAAAATAGCTTATCAAACATAAGCCGAAAACAAATAAGCTCTTAATCTCATTAATTAGCTTAAAGAAACACCTTGTTAAGTTTGGCGAAATAGTGTTGTAAATTGGAGCGTTTAAGAAAATTGCAAACCATAGCTAGTAGCTTGGTTCCAAACATGCATTGGTTACAAAACGCCACACGTTAGTTGCTTCAAAATGCTCCCAAAGTTCGTTGACACGACGAACACAAGGTTTTGAAACTGTTGCGATTTTTTTTTTATGAGCGCCTAATTGTTTGGAGGGCTAAGTAATTAGAAAAGGAAATAAACCTTTAAAGGTAAAAGATATCCGACATCAAGCGTTATTGGGCCAAAGTTTTGGGAGGGCCCGGACCCTCCCTGCCCATGGTGGCAAAAAACTAAAGTTGCACTTAAACATCGGTAATTTTATTTACATGTGGATTTTGATGATCCAAAACTTGAAAAAAAATGCACATTGTTGTTTCAAGTTTAGTTCACTTGAAGAAAAACACAAAGTTGTGCAAGAATCGACTTAATTTATGGAAGAACAAACAATACAGAATAATAGTTATGCAAGTAAAAAGTAAAGTGAAATACTAAAATGAAAGGAAGAAAAGTTTATTAGATACTGGATATGAAACATGATTATCACTTGTTAAACATAAACAAAGTAATTCACAAGTTTCTATCTTCAACATTTGAGCATAGCATGTTCTTGTTCGTAAGTTATGCAAGTAAAAAGTAAAGTGAAATTCTAAAATGAAAGGAAGAAAAGTTTATTAGATACTGGATATGAAACATGATTATCACTTGTTAAACATAAACAAAGTAATTCACAAGTTTCTATCTTCAACATTTGAGTGTTCTTGTTCGTATAAAGAAAGTCAGTATTACTTGTTAAATGTCATAATGATATCGTTGGGATCTCATTTCTACCATCACGATTAGTGCGTTGATTATGTCATAAAGGCAACCTTAACCACGACACGACAACCATGATACCAAATTAGGTGGGTCAACCGATTATCATAATCGAGTTGACCCCTAATTTCATCACGGGTTATCGCGTCACGATAAGTTTCCTTTGACATAATTAGATTATGTCATATGGGTTGAGTTTATACATTTTTACTAATCGATTATGTCATATGGGTTGAGTTTATACATTTTTTTACTAATTATAAACAAATTAGGTGGGTCAACCTGCTTACGATCCGAAAGTATTTTGAGTTTAGACTAGGGGTGTTCATGGTCTGGAATCGCATCAATCGGAACTGGAACTGCAAGAACCGAGAACCGAAAATATGGATAAAGCAGAACCAAGAACCGTCTCAAGTTCTTCGGTTCGGTTCCGGTACGGGATTTTTTCGGTAATTCCCACAAGAACCTAAGTGTTTAAATAATTTTTTTTCTCGTCGATCATTCATAAAGGGCATGCTAATAATGCTTAAAAATACAAACACGCACAAAAATGTCTCCAACAATGCAAACCATTCCAAATTTTCAATAGTTTCAATTGTTCAAAATAACGTAAACATAAATACAAAACGTCAGAAATTCAATATATAAGTTTATAATTGTTCAAAAGTATCAAGAACACACATTTGTGTTTCAAACCTCCAAAAACGCTTAATGTTCCATCACTTGTTTCCTTTTATAACTTCGTACGATATGAATAATATAAGTCATTTGATTTTTCTATTACAATACATGTACTTCAACAAGAAAAATTATTGACAACATGAGTAGTAATTACGTTAAATATGATTGAACAGGCATACTTTAGGTACGTATCAAATTTACGATAATCATTTCAAGATAACCATACTTTCGTGCTGATGAAAGATGATGATGATCTTTGAATGGATTAAAAGTTAGGGGTTTAATTTTATTATTTGTTTTTAAGTTTTAGATTTTTATGTTACAACTTAAGAATGAGTAGGATTTTTTTTCCTATTTTCTTAAAAGGTTTTACACATTACCCAGCGTCCCAAATAAACCCTATAAAATTTCATATTTTCAGAGTAGTCGGTTCTTTCGGGAAAGTACCGGAACCGTCCCGAGAACCGAAAATTTGTAATGTTAGGAACCAAGAACCATACCATGGTTCTAATATACAGTTCGGTTTTGGTACGGTACCGGTACAGTTCCTCGGTTCTTGTTCTTCAGTTTTTTTGGACACCCCTAGTTTAGGCCCAACCCTAACCCATATATTTTTGTGTCGGGTTGGGATTTGCCACACTTATTAATGTTATGTAATCTACAATCACATTGTTCAAAAGGTCATGCAATCTATTTTTACATGAACTGTTGTAGACTCAAAAGCCAGATGCATATAATATACTGTGATAAAATCTGACGACATGTGATTTGTTTATTTTGAATTGAAAATATTATAGCAATTTATCAGGACATTCGTGAGATGAAAAAATCCTCAATGATTGAATGGAAATCCTGCCAGGGTCAACATCAAATGACCACGACAATGGATCGCCTTGGTAATCTTTCACGGGTTACGCTTAGTGCTCTCAAACGATCTGATCGTGGGGTGATCTCCACGACTCACCGAATTATTAGGGTTATTTGGTATCTCTTTGTTAGCTTTTGGGTATCTGATTTGGGAACGACCTTTGTGAGGATTAGAGGGCGTTTTCACACTATGTTGTTAACAATCTCGAAGTCCAAGCTTGTAAGTGCCGGGAAATTTATTGCCAACTCTTTTTATGCAGGTAATTATAAAGACCAGAAGTTCCAGGAGAGACCGTTACTATCACCATGTACATCATCATCTTCTACTCCACATGCTCATACTAATATCCTCAAAGATCATAGTAGAACGTTCAAGACAAAGAAATTAAGAAAAAGACAAAGAGTAATATCAAAGTCAAAAGCTAAACAAGAATGTCAAGAACAAAGAAATAAATGAGGACTACATTAGTATGAAGATCAAAGCTATAACAAGAAGTATGTGCACGTTGGAGAAGACGCCAAGACAAGATCCTTGAAGATGTTGATGAAAGGCAAGCATATATCACAATTGATTACTAGAACAAAGACATTGAACAAATATCACAAAGCATGAAGGAACAAAGGAACTAGCATAACTCTTACACAACATGATGAAAAGTTAAAGAAATACAGGATTCAAAGATCAAAGATCAAGATTACAAAGAGAGATCTCAATGATCACCCCTTAGGGGGAAATTGTTAGCAATGGAAGTATTGATCATCAATGGAATCAAAGTGAGATCTCAATGATCGCCCCTTAGGGGGAGATTGTTAGAAATGGAAGTGACGATCATTGTCGAGTCATTGAGTCTTGTAATGATGAAACGTGTAATAGTTAGGTTGATAAGCTAGTCCGATAATATTACTATGTATCTTAGTATGCTATCCCACATCGCCCCATCTCATAAACCTTGTAAGGGTTCCTTTTCTATAAAAGGAACCCATGTCTTCCATATGAGGCGTGCTAGTGTGTGGGTCTTTCTCTATGTATTCTTTCTCACTTGTATCTTTCTCATCGGGTGTATTTGGTAAAAGTAGCAGTGAGCAGTAGCCACAGCTCACCGCTCACAGCTTCTTAAAGAAGCATTGGAAAAATGAGCATTCCTAAAAAATAAGAAAGCTCACCGCTCATTTCCCAAACAACTAATAAAAATCACAATGCTCATTGCTCACCGCTTATCACTCCAAAAAGCTCCACACCGCTCCGCGCCAAACATACCCTTCATCTAATAATATCTTTCTTTTCTTTCTATCTGTATCTCCTTCTCTCTTCTTCTTCTTAACGCCACCACACCACCTCCATCTCCATCTCCATCTTTATATCTATGGTCCTAACAGTAACTCCATATGATCGCATCTGATTACCACTCACAGGTTCACATGGTGTACCATCAGCACCCACGCGCTTTGGCTTAATCTTGTAAGCTAACCCAGAAAGCGTCGGAAAGTTAGAAGCCATAGTTGAAGTATCCAAGCTAAACCTAGTCGACTCATTCTCTTTTTTCTTTTTCTTCTTTTCTCCTGCCCCACCCGAATCCAAGAAACCCTTCATCATAGTAAAACCATAAACAAAAAAACCAGAAGAACGAAAAACGTCTACTCTTCTACTAACGCAAGAAAACCCTAAGCGATTAGGGTTTAAATACTAAGCATAAATAGATCCTTCGTCAATTAATGTAAACAACTGATAATGAATATAGCATGAGTATAAGTGATGAACTATAAATATAATAATACCAATTGTGTCTTTTAGTGATAAGAATTAATGGCACAGTAAGCACTAGTAGCAATTAAAATAATCCCTACACCCTTAACGATTTAGCCCGCTAACCTAATAACCAATCATGAATTACATGAAGATGTGAGAATCGATGCTCAATATCATTATAAGATTTAGTGTTGAAGAATCCGATAAAAGGATGTAAGGGTTTGACAAATCGCCGCTATTCGCCGAAGGAGAGTTTTTAGGGATGATGTACTCATGGACGGACCCACATGTATGTCGGGCGTGGCACGGGCTACACCCGATTTTAGGTTATGAAGTGTAAAAATATTTCAAACCATTTTTGTGGTATGTCCAACCTCCAAATTATTTTTTGCTACGTTCAGTTCTTATAGTGTAAATTTAGTAAGCCCAACATTTCTTTTATACAACACTTTTTAGAAATTTTGGGTCCATCCCTCGATGTACTGGTGTTAATTATTAAATTAAGAATAACGTACAATGATGCAAATAAAAGAAGAAATTTATAATTACAATTTCTTATTAATTATATATTATCTACGGTGTGGCATAGAACTTTCATGTGAACTACTACCTCCGTCCCAAAATTATAGTCCTCTATTGACTTTTTCGGTATTTCTTTTTCAACTTTGACCTTAAATATTTTTAGACTAAAATACACTGTTGGTCCCTAAACTTGTTCTTTGTTCATCGCGATGGGACGAACCTCGCCTTTTTTCATCGCCACGGTCCAAACGGTGGCTATTAAATGCAGATTGGTCCCTTGACCAAGTCAAAGTCGATTTTGTTTTGTAGTCGAGGTATTTTAGTCCATACACATTTATACTTTTATAACACATTTATGTTTTACCCTTCATCTTTCATCCTCTTCATCATCTACCCAAATCATTCATCTCCCCCAATGTACTTCATCTTCAAGAAGACTTTCACAAACTGGACACTTAAATGTGTTATAATAATTTCATTAAAATGACGTTTTGTTATTGTTTTTGTATTTATGTGAATGAATTACTCGTATTAGTTTATTAATGATGCCTACAGTTTCTTATTTTAATTGTTAGATGAGAGTACCAGTGAGAGCTCTTTCTATTAAAATGCTTATAGTTATGGGAAGAAGTCAGGTTACATGACGACATAAGTGTTGTTTGGTAGCTAGACAGAGTTCCATGTTCCATGTTTAAGTTTTTTTTTAACATGTTTGGAAATTAAATCCTTCGGAAAGAAAAGTCCATCTTAAACTTTTGTATACTAAAAATTCTTAAAAGTCCATTTTAAACTTTTTATGCTAAAATTCTTAAAAGTGACATATTCCAGTTTGCCATCATTGCCATGTCTCCAGCAGCTCATCACTCGACACAGATTTGTAAAGTCATAAGTGGTAACGTTGGATCACGATCCATTTACTTGGATTAGTTGGGTCAGCTTTTGATCCATTTTCTAATGGTATAGACGATGGATGTACGGCTAGAGCTAATCATGTTAATACGATCCTTTGACAAATTTATATACAGTATGCATGATTTAATGTGCTCATCTTACATGAAGTTATTTCGATACATACACATTGAAGAGGATGTGCTGACGTGTTTGCAAGAAAAGTTTCATGACTTTCTCAAGTACAACTCTTAAATCTGTTTATTTTTATATATGATATCCGTGATGTGAAGCTTAATTAATCATTGTCATGATTTTTTTTTATCATGGTGTTTGCCACTTTGTGTTTATGTAGGTTTTTGGAAAAGAAACATAGCTCTTGTGTAGGTCTTCGGGTTACTTCATTTGGAAGGAGAGAAATGCTTGTGTGTTTGGCAATAAAGTACTAAGTGTTAATAAGATTCTACAAGACATTCAACTCAAAAGCTTCGAGTGGATAGTGAGAAGATCAAAGAAATATAGAGTGATAGATTGGCAACAATGGCTTGAGACCCTGGAACATTTGCATTTAATAATAGCATCAGGTTGTACTTGGTATGTTTGGTTTAGCAGTGCTTGAGAATTCAGTGGGTTATAATATTGGTACAGCTGCTACAGTGTCGTCAATGGGTATAAACATAATAGTGGATAATGTGACTGCAGTGGACAATGTTAGTTTCTGTCTGGGATTCAGTTTTCAGGGTTTTTTTTTTACTGACCATGGGTTGCAGTGGGTCAAAGGATATTTTCACTTGGTTAGGGTGTGTCTGTCCAAGTGGGGATTCTCTTGTGTGCTTATTGAGCTCATGATTGGCATTACTTTATTCGGACGGTATGATTGAGTGTTATTGGTTAATTCATATTAGTGGGACACTTTCTTTGCACTTGTTCTGCTGGCACAGTGGGTCTACTGTCATTGCTTGGGTCATTTTTGGTGTTGGCCTACTAGTTGTTTCTGAGATTGATTTGGTGGTTCCAAGGTGCTGCATCATTTGGATTTTGTCCTTTTGGTACATCTGTGGTCTACCTTTCAATATGGCATCTTGAATTTGTATTAGTTTAGCTCATTTTCTTAGTTGTGATAGTTTTGTACAGTGTTTACTTCTTCAGTTCTAGATCTGTAACATTTTATTTTCTTTGGGTCTCACCTCGTTTAATTATCTTGGTTAACCGGGTGGGCGCCTTGTATTGTTCTTTGTCCATTTTTTCGGGTTCTTTATAATATGTTGCCTTTCTAAAAAAAAAAAAAACATAGCTCTTTCTTCGTTTATGCATATGATGGTTCAATAAAACTGGAAGATTAAGTCATATGGGGCAAAAAGAGAGTGAATAGAGATGTCACTCCAATAGTTTATTTAACATTAGCTATCATCAGAATCTACAAATACAGAGTGACCGATGAGCCAATTTTGTTTTGACTATAGCCCATAATTTTCTTTTTTTGTTACAATGAATGATTAAACCTGGCTAATAGCAAATGGTGTCCTAGAAGCTGGTATGCATTGCCAATAGTACTCTTAATATAGCACAATTTTGATATTCTAAGAGGAGAATGTCATGTTAGTTTGGTGATTCATTGGCACTTTAGTCGCCGGTATCCTTTAAATCTGTTTCTCAATTTAAAAGGCATGATAATTTTGCAGCTCATTTATCCTCGATTTAAAAGTCTATTGGTTCTATGGAATTTAGTTGTACGATTGCTGTTAAGGAAAGTGACAATTTGGACTCAAATGTATAGATCAGTAGATGCGGATTGTGTTTTATTCTCAAGTGGTACTTATTTTTGGTTTTTATTTTGAAGCTAAATAGTATGTGATCATTGCAATCTCCCATAATAACTTTCCATTATGCCAGTTAGAGATGTGTCCACTCTTACCCAACCCGTTCATTTTGACCCAGACATGGCAATGGTGGCAAACTGGAATATGGTTATACGTTGTGAACATTTCATCCACTTGGGGAGATGATGATTTGGGGAGATGAATGATGAATGTTGGGGAGATGAATGATTTGGGTAGATGATGAAGAGGATGAAAGATGAAGGGGTAAAACATAAATGTGTTATAAAAGTATAAATGTGTATGGACTAAAATACCCTCGACTACAAAACAAAAATCAGACTTTGACTTGGTCAAGGGACCAATCTGGCATTTAATGGCTACTGTTTGGACCCGTGGCGATGAAAAGGGTTAGGTTCGTCCCATCGCGATCCTCCGAGACAAGTTTAGGGACCAACGGTGTATTTTATTCATATTTTTATTTGTGTTATATAATAACTGATGAAAGATATACCAATGAGAATACATTTAAAACCCAATCCATTCATATATTTTTTCATCAATTATTATATAACACAAACAAAAATATTTAAGGTCAAAGTTGTAGAAGAAAGACCGAAAAATTTAATAAGGGACTATAATTTTGGGACGGAGGGAGTATTAAGGTTGGGAGTACATGAGGTATATAAATTAAATTAAATACGACACCATGGAACTATTAAGGTTAGGAGCACATGTGAACTATTTAGGTTGGGAGTACATGTGAACCTTCATGTCAAGTATATATAAGCAATTTAAGCACCTCCCTTCTAGCTATCAGTTTTCCTGTGATATAATTAATTAATTCCAATTTCATTTTGCTATATAAAGGCCAGCGGCCACTTATAATACTTACACTCGATCAGTTTTCCTTCTAGCTATCAAGATGGCTATAAGCAATTTAAGCACCTACCTTCTTATTCTCTTATTCTTAGCAATTGTGCAGGCTTCTGTAAGCTCCGTAAGTAGCTACTATTATTGCTTCAATTTGTCCATCTATTCTTGCAAGTATATATGCATGCGATTGTAACTTAATTCTTATTTATATGAATTTATTACAGTATAATTAACTATACATATTTATTGTTGCTTTTGACAGCAGTGTTGTGTTTACACGATCTTAGTGAAGACAGGGACAGAAGATGGTGATTCCTCTTCAACCGATTCTAAGATAGGTTTGATCCTACAAGACGCCTATGGCACAAAAGTGAATATCACCAACCTAGAGCAATATGGAAATATGGGTTCCGGCCATAACTATTTTGAAAAGGGAAATCTTGATTACTTCATTATACCAACTACTTGCATGAAGTCATCCGTATGTTCCATAACCCTATCATCAGATTTCTCAGGAAGTTACCCTAACTGGTTCATTGATTATGTCCAAGTCCGAACTTTAAACGGCTCCACAAAAGCCCCCGGTGACAACATAATCTTTGAAATCTATGGTTGGCTCGGTAAAGATCATTCACCTTACAATCTCACAAGGACTTTTGATAGTTGCTGCTCATCAACAACTCTGTTACAGCAAATAATATGAGTTGTTCGACCTCCAAAATTGGAAGATAATAAGCATGCATCTATAGTTTTGCATGCAACACACACGTATGAACGTGTCTACCTTTAAAAGCTAGTGATCCTTTGATCTAGTATCGATCTTTTGCATGTGTGTCCAAAATAAATGTGTGTGCTCTATGTATGTATTTTGCTTTTGTAATTAAAAAAAAAAAAAGTCTCTTCCACTATATGGGAAGAAGACTTTGAAGTTTGCAATATGTATATGCACGAGTATTGTTTTTAAAATGAACCAGTAACAATCTTTTGGAATATATTTCATATTGTTGACGAGCTTTGAATTTACGGCAATTTGAAGAGTTGAAGGGCTTTAAATTATGGTAGGCCAAAACTCAAAACAAAATATTACCTTGATTTACCTAATCACCAAATTTGTACGTTGAAAGCAACGAGATTTGCTCGTGGACAATTATTGTTGATAAAACCCTTACACCATGCACGTTTGATTTCTTCATTTCCTTAGGTCTATCTTATCAAGCTCGTTTATATGTGTCCCCAAATATCATCATGTTTGATGTATATAGTTTAAAAAAATTATGATCACCCTTTAATGTAGAAGAAATATTTTTTATGTTGCATGTCCCTCGCGGATAAGTGTGTGGACCGCATCCAACACAGTGCCGAAACGACCACCAATGTAAATATGTGTACATAACATCCAGCCACACGCCCGAATGCAAAACTACTGTAAGTGTGTACAGATAACATCCAGCCACACACCCGAATGCGAAACTACTGTAAGTGTATACAAATAACATCCAGCCACATGCCCGAGGGCACCAAAATCATCATTGTATGTGGATTGCATCCATCATATGTCGGAAGATATGTCAAAGTAAAGGAGGTCAAGGGTAGCAAACTACCAAAAGTAGAGGACTCGTAATGACAACTTTGTAAACTCTAAGTAGCTTAGTGTTTCTTTTCTGTTTTCAGTTAAACTCTGTATATAAGGACTTGATCCTAATTCATTTCATTTCAATGATAGAAACATAACAAAATTCTGTTAACTGTGTGTTTCCACTGTGTGAAATCTATCTGTTCGCCATTGTCAACAAGATACAAACGCAATGTATGTGGATTACATCAAGTCATACGGTCGAAGGAACAAATCCACAGTATATACAGATACTTACATTCATAGTTCGTCTCTCCCGCTTTTATTGTCTGATTAGTGCTTTTCACACATACAGTATTAAGAAAGTGGTAGAAAATAGTTAATTTTGATTAAACTAAAGAAATCAAAATTAACATAGATGGTAGGGTTATTGGAGGAAATTAAATTACGTTTAAATCTTTTAAACGTTTTAATACATATTAAATCTTGAATTTAAAGCCCCTGAGAGTATTTTGGTTTTTCATTTGAGCAATAAAGCATAGAGAAATTGTGAAGTAATGAATCCAGTAATCTGAGTGCATCTCAAGTGAATTTGATTGGAAATTTTCAAATACGTGGAAGAACTCAATTGTATTTATTTCCATTAGGTAAGTGTGTATGTGACAACCTGCATATTTTCAGGTCAGTACTACCTTATAACTCAGAGTTTATCCATTATGAAAGTTTACGACTTTACGTGTTCATTTAAGTCACAACCGGAAAGTTATCTCGCATACAACGTAAAACATCATTTAACACGTACCGATGCTAGACTAAGTGTAGTCTACTCACAATAAACATATTGCGAGCATTTCATAAGTCTCACGTGCATGCATTATCATTTTTACGAAATCCGCTCACGTAATAACGTTTTGCTAGTGCATGCATGCATCAATACTAATACAATAACTTACAATATATACCCCCACCTATGTTTACTTTTACAAAAATTTACTTTAACAACCTTGGGTTAATTCTTTGAAATTGTATCATAGTTGTCAAAAATTATCTCCAGTGTATCAAACTAGAAAAATCCTCTTACGAACACTAATGTTGACATTTTCGCCTTTATATATGTATTATGACCATTTTACTTTTCTAAATTACATAAATGGTCCTCATGAGTTTGAAAATTGCATCCACTGCTTCTAAGCTAAATTACATAAATGGTCCCCGAAAAATTAGTCCACCGTCTCTATTTTGTTTCCAATTTTTTTTCAAAATCTTTTTTTTTCGCAATTTTTTGAAAATCTTTTTTCAAATATTTTCTCATTTTTTAATTTTTACTGAAAATCTTTTTAAAATTTTTCACGAACTTTTTTTTTTTAAAATTTTTTATGAAAAAATTTTCGATTATTTTTAAATTTTGTACGAAAATTTTGTTTTTCTTAATATTTTCTAATAAAATTTTTTCGATAAAACAATTTCACTTGTGACAAAAAAATCAAAAGTGAAAAAAATGTCATGTGAAAACGTATAAAATGGACTAAAACGTATAATCGTAGATTATAACATAGAAAAACGTTATAAATACGTAACGGATCCAAAATAAATATATATGTTAGGGATTGTGGATGCAACTTTCGCTAAACCACAAGGACCATTTATGTAATTTACCCTAGGACGGTGGATGCAATTTTCATAAATCCATGGGTAAAATGGTCATCACAAAATATTTTTATCTTTATTACATATATGAAGACAAAAGTGTCAAATTAGTGTTTAAAGAGGATTTTTTAGTTCGATACATCAAGATGATTTTTGACAACTATAATACATTTTCAAAGAATTAACCCAACAACCTTTCATTACATAATTATCCAACTTATCCTCAACTTACTATAACTACATATGTAATCTTAAACATACTTAAACCTTATCTCTAAACCTCCCTATTTCATGGTTCAAAAAGGCTCTCAAATGCCCCGCAAAAACCTTGCAAAAGCTTGAGGCTTGGTCATTGATGGGGAAACTGCAACCTCGCGAAGAAGTTTTACAATCCTCCTAGGCAGTGTACCTAACCATTGTAGTGTAGTATAGGAAAGACACGGTCGATTGATCGTTCTCTAAGGGAATAGTGTTGGGAAGGTTGAAATGTATGACGAATAGGTCTAAGGTGAGGGATGATTTTTTTTATGTTTTCATATTTTTTATAAAGCAGGTAAAAGTCTCGGTATTTGAATTGGGGGTTCGATTATCAACTACTAAAAACTACTAATTAACAAATTAAAAACTAAAATTGAAAGAAAGTAAATTGATGGATTTGTATGATAAGGAAGGTGTGTTTACTTAGATTTCACTACTCCCTAGTTATCTCCAATTGATTATTCGAATTGTCACATCCTTGTCAAAGTGGCGCGTTGTATTCCATAAGTTGTAAGGAGGTGCCTAATGCCCTAAATATATAAATATATTGATCTCCTCTAGAAAATCGGGATCGCCAAGTAACCTAAGTTATCTACCCCAAATCTCCTATTATCAACAATCGCAATTCACGCAATAAACACAACGAAAAGTATACTAGTGCAAACTTGGACATAAATACATTTTTTAGGACGTTCAAGCTCGCAACATTAAAGAAGAAGCAAGTTTTCCTAACCTAACGTTTAACAACCACATAAACAAGAGACGACACTTAATAGATAATGACTAGGTTTCATCACATCAAAGCAAACACTATGTTAATTTCGCTAGACATGTTAATCAATGTAAGACAAGCACACATAATCAAGCATAAATTAAACATAATCATAGAAGAGATTAAATTGCTTATCTCTTATTGATAGAGGTGTAAAACCCTAAAGAAACCGTAAAACACTAAATGCAATAAAACTAAATCCTAGGGTTACCCAAATTAAAAACGCGAAAATGGAAATTCTAAATAAGCAGTTTATAAGCACTTAAAAGCTGAAATGTAATAAGCTATACTACTAAACTAAACTTAAATATATTCAAAAAGAGCCGAAACCCAAACACACCTAAACTAACAATGGGCTATAATAATACTAATTAAACTAAATAAGCTGTAAGAAGATGAAGGCTAGTATAAAAAAAACATTTAGGAACAAAATTATAGGCTAAAATAAGCCAGGGGAACAGAAGCAGTTATGATATGATAGCAGATAGATATAAGCTAAAATCAAACACCCTTAACTGTTAACCCAAACTAATGGAAATATAAGCTATAAACTAGGCAGAATAAGCTAGAATGGAAACTAGGGAGACCTAAAAAGCTAAGGATGCAGATAAATAAGCTAGGAATTCAGAGCACTTAAACTAGGCAGTAGGGTATATAAGCTGAGAACAAACACACCCTATCAGTTAAGACAAATAAGCTAAAGAAAGTTATGAAAGCTGAACTAAGGGACTAAATAAGCTAAGAGAAACTAAGGGTAAATCTAATAAGCTTAAGGGATCAGAAAGGTAAAAAGAATAAGCCTAAAAAGCTCTAATTACTAACCTATACTACTGCACAAGTACTGTTCATCTGCACTATGCTATCATAGGTAGAACTTTATGTCGATGACATATTAATTATGGGAAAAGACATTCCAAGTTTGCAAAATGTTAAGGAATATCTTGGAAAATGTTTTTCCATGAAGGATTTAGGAGAAGCTACATACATTCGGGAATCAAGATCTACCTAGATAGGTCAAAGCGGTTAATTGGTTTAAGTCAAAGAGCAAGTGATAAAATATTGAAGAGATTCAATATGCAAAATTCAAGAAAGAATATTTGCCGATGGAAGTAAAGCATGGCTTATGTAGTGATATGTGTGCTTCACACACTGTTTGAAGTGGCACGCATGCGAAAAGTTCCTTATGCTTTGGCGGTATGATCTATTATGTATGTTGTGAGATGCACAGAGGCGGATGTGGCGTTCGCTCAAAACATGACCACCAATACCATGAGAACCCGGTGAACATCATTGGATCTTTGTTAAACATATTCTAAAGTATCTTAGTGATAACATCAAATAGTCCTGAATATTAAGTGTCAATTTCCCCCAATAATGCTCGTTATTTATTTCATTTATATGGATTTACGTTTGTTTTCCATTGTTTTCCACTTTCAGGTAAATTACGAGCATTGGAGCTATAGAGATGCGGAACTGGGGAAATATCTAATTAATTATCACAGTATGCTATTTCGAAGAAGTTACGGCATAACTCGTCTCTCACATTACGCCGTAACTATTGCGTGACCCAGAAAACCAACTTATCAGAAAGTTACGGCGTAACTCTTCCCAAAGGTTACGACGTAACTACATTAGTTCAAATGAGGTCTTACTTATGCCTCGAGCTTATTGAAGACTACGACGTAACCACTCATTAGGTTACGCCGTAACCAGCAGATCTAGTCCATTATTCGAAGAAATAAAAGGTTACGGTGTAACTCCTATATTGGTTACACGTAACCGGATCAACCTATAAGTACCCGAATTTCATTTCTAATCATCCCATTCCACACACAACACTCGAGAGCGTGGGAAAAATCTCAAGGCATGTCTAGAGGAGCATACGGAGTGTCTCAAGAGAGAAATCACTCCACTACGATAAGCATTAGAGTTTTATATTTCTTTTACTTTCAATTCATGTATTTCGTACATTTGAATATTGAATTAAGTTGCATGATTAATATGAGCTAAGCACCTTTTGGTGCTAGCCTAGATTATGATTCATAATTGTTTTGTTTGCGTTTACTTTACTTCCAGTACAATTATTTTTAAGTGTATGCATGCATAGTTTATTGGTAGCCACCCTTGGTTCGGTAGTTTTGAATGGCGATAGAGGCCAATTGCCTAGGAGATATGACCAATGACCCTAGGTGAAGCGAGGCCGAGACAGGATGGGTAAGATATGACCAATGACGACCCTTTCTACTTGTGCGATTTGACCAACTAATCACCTATCGTTTGGATAAACTTAAGAATTAGGGGTGTGTCTAAGTTCCTAACGGTCGGGCATTCACTATTATAAATTTAGCATGCAGCGGTACTTAATGACTTGGCTTAGGGGACCGGGAACAACAGAACTTATGACGGTGCTTTGATTTCTCTGTGGTGGCATCTTTCTTGATAGGTTAGGCGAATTGACCAAATTTTGTCCTCTAGAATTTGAACCCACAAGTAATTGGAAGTAAGTGAGCGTAGACATAACTAGCTAGGAGGATTAACTAGGTTAGCACTACTTTCCTCTATTGATTTCCCTTTACCATTTATACGCTTTATTTTATTACGCTTTAGTAGTTTAATTAATTAAATTCCTATCGAAACCATTATTATTACGTGACACTAGACTTAGTAATAATCCAACACACATAGCTCTTGGGGCGACCTCGGCTTTACCATTTACTACACCACACACGACCGGGTACACGGCCCGTTAGTGCACTAGGGTAGACAATAGGTATAGCAAGACACTATAAATATTAAGACTTGGTCGATAAAACCTACATCACTTAGAAATATGAAAGATATGTTCTTAGTGTATGGCGAAATCGAACCGAGCTTGGTGTTACGGGGTTTACGTGATGCGTCTGGCGGTGTGATAAAGATGATATGAAGTGTCGACGGGTAATGTCTTTGTCATCAATAGAGGAGCGATTGTTGGAAGAGCAAGAAGCGAGCACGATTGCGATGTACTTTCTGAGGCGAATACATAGTCGCCGGAAGATGCAATGGAGGTTGTTTGGATTAGGAAATTCATTTCGAGGGCTTGGTGTTATGCCTTCAATTGAATCGCCTATTGATATGTATTGTGACAATTCTTACGCAATCATATTTGCCAATGAACACAGGTCATGAAGGGCACAGGCGTTTTCTGAGTATCACTATGTTCGGGAACAAGTCCGCGAAGGTGAAATTAATCTATTGAAATTTCACACAGATGACAACTTAGCTGATTCTTTCACTAAGGCTACTCGAAAATACAACTGAATAAAATTCAACTTTTATAAAATACATCGAAAATACAACTGAAAAGAAATAAATAGTGAAAGGAAATAAATCAAACATATTACATAAACATAAAACATAATACGTTAAAATAAATTGGACCTAGTTTCGTTAGCAGCTTCATCTTGTCTTATTTATTCATCAGAAAGTAATTCAATTTCACCGCTCGCGCCTCTTCCTCGTAGATCTCTTCTTGAAGTCTACGGTGAAAAGAAATAGCCCTCAAATTTCAACTTAGGGCGAAACCGGGTTCAATTCATATCTCTTGGTTGTTACTAAGGTAATGCGGTATTGAAGACAAGCCATCATGGACCCGGTGACGCCTTGCACTTAACCTTCTAGCCACTCAAGTTCTCTTAAAGAGCTTGTTTCAATCACACGAGGAACCGGTGTAATATATCGACTGTCACTCGAGATGTGTTGATATTGAAACATGAGACCCTTCTCCGATGCCGCTTACTAAAATCAAAGCGCACTAATCGAGTCTAGAGACATGAGATTCATCAAAATATCTCTTAGGAATAATTAACATTTCTACACTTGCTGTTCAACATCAAGAGCACAAGTTGTATATTACTGAGTCCTACGCAGATCTTAGCAATCTGCCAAAATATTTATGAGAGGATCAAATCCTCAGTGATTGAATGGAAATCCTGCCAGGGTAACCATCAAACAGCCTTGACAGCAGGTCACTTCGGTAATCCTTCATGGGTTACGCTTAGTGTTCGCAGTGGTTTCAAACGGTCTATAGTCATGGAGTGATACCTCGGTGTACTCCAGCGACTCACGACGACAGTGTAAAGATATTGAGTACGGGAAAATGCCAGTGACCATCTGGTCTGAGATTCGTCAAAGAACACGCCAACGATCTGGGATGTACCTGTACAAAATATATGAACACTTACGTCGGGAACTTTATAGCTAACTGTTTTCATGCAGGTATACAAAAAGACCGGAGTTCCAGGAGAGATCGTTACCATCTCAATGATTATCAACGACATGCCACTTCAACATGCTCATACCAACAACATGAAGGACAAGAGATTCAAAGTTCAAAAGAAGCTTGAGTTAAGATATAAGAAGAGTAAAGTCGAGAAAGATTCTACGCCAAGTCAAAGAATCTGAAAAGTGAAAGACAAAGATCAAAGAGCTACATATGATTGATTCACAAACTTCGTCAAGAGTATAAGCATGTTGTAAAAGACGAAAAGCACCAGCAAGGCAGCAACAAAGACGTTGATAAGAGGCAGACAACAACATCACTTAATCACAACAACAACAAGAACAAAGAACAAAGAACAAAGAATGAAAGATCTACGACGTCAACAACAAATAATGTTAAAGACAAAAGGACTTCGGAAAACCTATTACTTTTGAAGACTTATGAAGACCATAAAAGACAAACCCTTAGGGGGAGATTGTTGGGATCACGTGTAATGATTCAAGAAGTGTCGGTCTTTCCTTTATGTAATAGGTTGTTAAGTTATTAAGGCTTATATGTTCGTAATTATATTTTGGCCCGTATACTAAGCCCACGGGCCGAGAATCCTCTAGAAGATAGTCACACTAGGCATTGCCCTAGTCTCAAGCCTATATAAGGCATTGTTATGTTACATTACAACTTGGTTGAAACATTAGAAAATAAACTTTCATATTATGTTAAGCATGTTTCGTCCCATCTTTCTCTCTCTAGATCTCATCATATTTAGGTTATAAGTTTGGGACAAGATCTTACAATTCCAAAAATCAACTTAAAACAAAGAAACCAAGTGTTTAAGTGTATCTCTTTGAGAAATACAAATCAATATAGTACTTTCACTCTATATTAAATTTTTGATTGCGTGTTTGAAATATTAAAGGAAATTTCTTCTGTCAACATTTCCATTTATTGATGTTTGTTCGCAAAATAATAATTTGTGCCAAACTTTGTTGGCTTCACCAAACTCTTATAATTATGTCTAATAAGCACTTATATGAGCTTGCTATGACAACAAACGTATATAAGCCCATAAGTCCCAAAATAATCAGAAAAAATGGGGTTTATGAAACATAAGCTAATAAGCCCATATATAAGATTTAAGCTAAAGCTTATTTATGAGCTTATTTGATTTCGGCTTATATTTTATAAGCTTATTTTTTTTCGAATTATTTTGAACCTTGTGGGCTTATAAACGTTTCTTAATTATGACAATAAACTTATATAAGCCCATAAGTCCAAAATAAGAAAACAAATAGCTTATCAAACATAAGCCGAAAACAAATAAGCTCTTAATCTCATTAATTAGCTTAAAGAAACACCTTGTTAAGTTTGGCGAAATAGTGTTGTAAATCGGAGCGTTTAAGAAAATTGCAAACCATAGCTAGTAGCTTGGTTCCAAACATGCATTAGTTACAAAAGCGCCACACGTTAGTTGCTTCAAAATGCTCCCAAAGTTAGTTGACACGGCGAACACAAGGTTTTGAAAGCTTGCGAATTTTTTTTATGAGCGCCTAATTGTTTGGAGGGCTAAGTAATTAGAAAAGGAAATAAACCTTTAAAAGTAAAAGATATCCGACATCAAGCGTTATTGGGCCAAAGTTTTGGGAGGGCCGGACCCTCCCTGCCCATGGTGGCAAAAACTAAAGTTGCACTTAAACATCGGTAATTTTATTTACATGTGGATTTTGATGATCCAAAACTTGAAAAAATGCACATTGTTGTTTCAAGTTTAGTTCACTTGAAGAAAAACACAAAGTTGTGCAAGAATCGACTTAATTTATGGAAGAACAAACAATACGAATAATAGTTATGCAAGTAAAAAGTAAAGTGAAATACTAAAATGAAAGGAAGAAAAGTTTATTAGGCTGCTGGATATGAAACATGATTATCACTTGTTAAACATAAACAAAGTAATTCACAAGTTTCTATCTTCAACATTTGAGCATAGCATGTTCTTGTTAAGTAAGTTATGCAAGTAAAAAGTAAAGTGAAATTATAAAATGAAAGGAAGAAAAGTTTATTAGATCTTGGATATGAAACATGATTATCACTTGTTAAACATAAACAAAGTAATTCACAAGTTTCTATCTTCAACATTTGAGTGTTCTTGTTCGTATAAAGAAAGTCAGTATTACTTGTTAAATGTCATAATGACATCATTGGGATCTCATTTCTACCATCACGATTAGTGCGAGTTGATTATGTCATAAAGGCAACCTTAACCTGGACACGCGCAACCCGTGATACCAAATTGGGTGGGTCAACACGATTATCATAATCGAGTTGACCCCTAATTTGGTATCATGGGTTATCGTCATCGCGATAAGTTTCCTGACATAATTAGATATGTCATATGGGTTGAGTTTATACATTTTTTACTAATCGATTATGTCATATGGGTTGAGTTTATACATTTTTTTACTAATTATAAACAAATTAGGTGGGTCAACTTTTTACGATCCGAAAGTATTTTGAGTTTAGACTAGGGGTGTTCATGGTACGGAATCGTGCGAATCGAACTCGAGCGCAAGAACCGAGAACCGAAAATATGGATAAAGCGAACCAAGAACCTAAGTGTTCTTGATTCGGTTCGATGCAGGAATTTTCGGTAATTCCACAAGAACCTAAGTGTTTAAATAATTTTTTTTTCTCGTCGATCATTCATAAAGGGCATGCTAATAATGCTTAAAAATACAAACACGCACAAAAATGTCTCCAACAATGCAAACCATTCCAAATTTTCAATAGTTTCAATTGTTCAAAATAACGTAAACATAAATACAAAACGAGAGAAATTCAATATATAAGTTTATAATTGTTCAAAAGTATCAAGAACACACATTTGTGTTTCAAACCTCCAAAAACGCTTAATGTTCCATCACTTGTTTCCTTTTATAACTTCGTACGATATGAATAATATAAGTCATTTGATTTTTCTATTACAATACATGTACTTCAATAAGAAAAATTATTGACAACATGAGTAGTAATTACGTTAAATATGATTGAACAAGCATACTTTAGGTACGTATCAAATTTACGATAATGATTTCAAGATAACCATACTTTCGTGTTGATGAAAGATGATGATGATCTTTGAATGGATTAAAAGTTAGGGGTTTAATTTTATTATTTGTTTTTAAGTTTTAGATTTTATGTTAGAACTTAAGAATGAGTAGGATTTTTTTTCCTATTTTCTTAAAAGGTTTTACACATTACACAGCGTCCCAAATAAACCCTATAAAATTTCAAATTTTCAGAGTAGTCGGTTCTTTCGGGAAAGTATCGGAACCGTCCGAGAACCGAAAATTTCTAATTTTAGGAACCAAGAACCATACCATGGTTCTAATATCTGATTCGGTTTTGATGCAGTGCAGTGCAGTTCCTCGGTTCTTGTTCTTTGGTTTTTGGACACCCTAGTTTAGGCCCAACCCTAACCCATATATTTTTGTGTCGGGTTGGGATTTGCCACACTTAATGTTATGTAATCTACAATCACATTATTCAAAGGTCATACAATCTATTTTACATGAGCTGATGTAGACTCAAAAGCGGATGCATATAATATATTGTGATAAAATTTGACGACATGTGATTTGTTTATTTTGAATTGAAAATATTATAGCAATTTGTCGGGACATTCGTGAGAGGAAAAAATCCTCAATGATTGAATGGAAATCCTTCCAGGGTCAACATCAAACAGCCACGACAAGATCGCTTTGGTAATCTTTCACGGGTTACGCTTAGTGCTCTCAAACAGGTCTGATCGTGGGGTGATCTCCATGACTCACACAATTATTAGGGTTATTTCGGTATCTCTTTGTTACCTTCGGTGTCGATTTGGGAGCGACCTTTGTGAGGATTAGAGGGCGTTTTCACACTATGTTGTTAACAATCTCGAAGTCCAAGCTTGTAAGTGCCGGGAAATTTATTGCCAACTGTTTTTATGCAGGTAATTATAAAGACCAGAAGTTCCAGGAGAGACCGTTACTATCACCATATACATCATCATCTTCTACTCCATATGCTCATACTAATATCCTCAAAGATCATAGTAGAACGTTCAAGACAAAGAAATTAAGAAAAAGAAAAAGAGTAATATCAAAGTCAAAAGCTGAACAAGAATGTCAAGAACAAAGAAATAAATGAGGACTACATTAGTATGAAGATCAAAGCTATAACAAGTATGAGCAAGTTGGAGAAGGCGCCAAGACAAGATCCTTGAAGATGTTGATGAAAGGCAAGCATATATCACAATTGATCACTAGATCAAGACATTGAACAAATATCACAAAGCATGAAGGAACAAAGGAACTAGCATAACTATTACACAACATGATGAAAAGTTAAAGAAATACAGATTCAAAGATCAAAGATCAAGATTACAAAGAGATCTCAATGATCACCCTTAGGGGAAATTGTTAGCAATGGAAGTATTGATCATCAATGGAATCAAAGTGAGATCTCAATGATCGCCCAGGGGAGATTGTTAGAAATGGAAGTAGCGATCATTGTCGAGTCATTGAGTCTTGTAATGATGAAACGTGTAATAGTTAGGTTGATAAGCTAGTCCGATAATATTACTATGTATCTTAGTATGCTATCCCACACCGCCCCATCTCATAAACCTTGTAAGGGTTCCTTTTCTATAAAAGGAACCCATGTCTTCCATATGAGGCATGCTAGTGTGTGGGTCTTTCTCTATGTATTCTTTTTCACTTGTATCTTTCTCATCGGGTGTATTTGGTAAAAGTAGCGATGGCGGTAGCCACAACTCACGCTCATGACTTCTTAAAGAAGCATTGGAAAATGAGCATTCCTAAAAATAGGAAAGCTCACCGCTCCTTTCCCAAACAACTAATAAAAATCACAATGATCATTGCTCACCGCTTATCACTCCAAAGCTCCACACGCTCCGCGCCAAACATACCCTTCATCTAATAATATCTTTCTTTTCTTTCTATCTCTATCTCTTTCTCTCTTTTCTTCTTAGCACCACCACCTCCATCTCCATCTCCATCTTTATATCTACGGTCCTAACAATAACTCCATATGATCGCATCGATTACCACTCACGAGGTTCACATGGTGTACCATCGGCACCCACGCTTTGGCTTAATCTTGTAAGCTAACTTTCGAGAAAGCGTCGGAAAGTTAGAAGCCATAGTTGAAGTATCCAAGCTAAACCTAGTCGACTCATTCTCTTTTTCTTTTCTTCTTTTCTCTTGCCTTTGAATCCAAGAAACCCTTCATCATAGTAAAACCATAAACAAAAAAACCAGAAGAACGAAAAACGTCTACTCTTCTACTAACGCAAGAAAACCCTAAGCGATTAGGGTTTAAATAGAGGTGGAAATGTGCCCAAAAGAAAAAAGATGGGCTAAATGGGCACATTTTAAAAAGATTTGGGCACATTTAGCCCCCTCTTTTTTTTGAAATGAGCACATATAGCCTATTGAAAACTTAAATGAGCACTAACGGGCACATTGTTTTTTCTCAATTGTAGATCGTTTTAAAAAATATTTTTTTATATAATATATTTATGTTTTTTAATATAAATAAGATATTACGTTTAGGGAATTTATTTCGTCGTTTTAGGTCTTTTAGTAAGCGATTTGTATAACATGTGCCCGTTTGGCCCGTGCCCGTTTAGCCCGTGCCCGTTTAAGCCCGTGCCCATTATAGCCCGTGCCCGTGCCCGCCCGTTTTGCCGTTTAAATACTAAGCATAAATAGATCCTTCGTCAATTAATGTAAACAACTGATAATGAATATAGCATGAGTATAAGTGATGAACAATAAATATAATAATACCAATTGTGTCTTTTAGTGATAAGAATTAATGGCACAGTAAGCACTAGTAGCAATTAAAATAATCCCTACACCCTTAACGATTTAGCCCCGCTAACCTAATAACCAATCATGAATTACATGAAGATGTGAGAATCGATGCTCAATATCATTATAAGATTTAGTGTTGAAGAATCCGATAAAAGGATGTAAGGGTTTCGGCAAATCGCCGCTATTCGCCGAAGGGAGAGTTTTTTTAGGGATGATGTACTCATGGACGGACCCATATGTATGTCGGGCGTGGCACAGGCTAAACCCGATTTTAGGTTATGAAGTGTAAAAATATTTCAAAACTGTAATTTTTGTGGTATGTCCAACCTCCAAATTATTTTTTGCTACGTTCAGTTCTTATAGTGTAAATTTAGTAAGCCCAACATTTCTTTTATACAACACCTTTTTAAAATTCAGGTCCATCCACAGATGTCTTGGTGTTAATTATTAAATTAAGAATAACGTACAATGATGCAAATAAAGAAGAAATTTATAATTACAATTTCTTATTATATATTATCTACGATTGTGGCATAGAACTTTCATGTGAACTACTACTCGTTACAAAATTATAGTTCTATTGATTTTTTTGGTCTTTCTTTTCATTTTGGCCTTAAATATTTTTATTTGTGTTATACAATAATTGATGAAAGATATACCAATGAGAACACATTTAAAACCCAATCCATTCATATATTTTATCATCAAGTATTATATAACACAAACAAAAATATTTAAGGTCAAAGTTGTATAAGAAATACCGAAAAAGTCAATAAGTGACTATAATTTTGAGACGGAGGAAGTATTAAGGTTGGGAGTAAATTAAATTAAATACGACACCATGGAACTATTAAGGTTAGGAGCACATGTGAACTATTTAGGTTGGGAGCACGAGGTATATAAATTAAATTAAATACGACGCCGTGAAACTATCAAGGTTAGGAGTACATGTGAACTTTGATGTGAACTATATATAAGCAATTTAAGCACCGACCTTCCAGCTATCAGTTTTCATGTGATATAATTAATTAATTCCAATTTCATTTTGCTATATAGAGGCCAGCGGCCACTTATAATACTTACACTCGATCAGTTTTCCTTCTAGCTATCAAGATGGCTATAAGCAATTTAAGCACCTACCTTCTTCTTCTCTTATTCTTAGCAATTGTGCAGGCTTCTGTCAGCTCCGTAAGTAGCTACTAATATTGCTTCAATTCGTCCATCTATTCTTACAAGTATACATGCATGCGATTGCAACTTAATTCTTATTTAGATGAATTTATTACAGTATAATTAACTATACATATTTATTGTTGCTTTTGACAGCAGTGTTGTGTTTACACGATCTTAGTGAAGACAGGGACAGAAGATGGTAATTCCTCTTCAACCGATTCTAAGATAGGTTTGATCCTACAAGACGCCAATGGCACAAAAGTGAATATCACCAACCTAGAGCAATATGGAAATATGGGTTCCGGCCATAACTATTTTGAAAAGGGAAATCTTGATTACTTCATTATACCAACTACTTGCATGAAGTCATCCGTATGTGCCATAACCCTATCATCAGATTTCTCAGGAAGTTACCCTAACTGGTTCATTGATTATGTCCAAGTCCGAACTTTAAATGGCTCCACAAAAGCCCCCGGTGACAACATAATCTTTGAAATCTATGGTTGGCTCGGTAAAGATCATTCACCTTACAATCTCACAAGGACTTTTGATAGTTGCTGCTCATCAACAACTCTGTTACAGCAAATAATATGAGTTGTTCGACCTCCAAAATTGGAAGATAATAAGCATGCATCTATAGTTTTGCATGCAACACACACGTATGAACGTGTCTACCTTTAAAAGCTAGTGATCCTTTGATCTAGAATGTTCTGGATTTATCGATCTTTTGCATGTGTGTGCTCTATGTATGTATTTTGCTTTTGTAATTAAAAAAAAAAAAAAAGTCTCTTCCTCTATATGGGAAGAAGACTTTGAAGTTTGCAATATGTATATGCACGAGTATTGTTTTTAAAATGAACCAGTAACAATCTTTTGGAATATATTTCATATTGTTGACGAGCTTTGAATTTAGGGCAATTTGAAGAGTTGAAGGGCTTTAAATTATGGTAGGCCAAAACTCAAAACAAAATATTACCTTGATTTACCTAATCACCAAATTTGTACGTTGAAAGCAACGAGATTTGCTCGTGGACAATTATTGTTGATAAAACCCTTACACCATGCAAGTTTGATTTCTTCATTTCCTTAGGTTTATCTTATCAAGCTCGTTTATATTTGTCACCAGATATCATCATGCTTGATGTATATAGTTTATAAAATTATGATCACCCTTTCTTATGAATGTTGAAAAAATATTTTTTATGTTGCATGTCCCACGCGGATAAGTGTGTGGACCGCATCCAACACAGTGCCAAAACGACCACCAATGTAAATATGTGTATATAACATCCAGCCACATGACCGAATGCGAAACTACTGTAAGTGTGTACAGATAACATCCAGCCACACACCCGAATGCGAAACTACTGTAAGTGTATACAAATAACATCCAGCCACATGCCCGAGGGCACCAAAATCATCATTGTATGTGGATTGCATCCATCATATGTCGGAAGATATGTCAAAGTAAAGGAGGTCAAGGGTAGCAAACTACCAAAAGTGGAGGGACTCGTAATGACAACTTTGTAAACTCTAAGTAGCTTAGTGTTTCTTTTCTGTTTTCAGTTAAACTCTGTATATAAGGACTTGATCCTAATTCATTTCATTTCAATGATAGAAACATAACAAAATTCTGTTAACTGTGTGTTTCGTGTGTGTTTCCACTGTGTGAAATCTATCTGTTCACCATTTTCACCAAGATACAAACGCAATGTATGTGGATTACATCCAGTCATACGGTCGAAGGAACAAATCCACAGTATATACAGATACTTACATTCATAGTTCGTCTCTCCCGCTTTTATTGTCTGATTAGTGATTTTCACACATACAGTATTAAGAAAGTGGTAGAAAATAGTTAATTTTGATTAAACTAAAGAAATCAAAATTAACATAGATGGTAGGGTTATTGGAGGAAATTAAATTACGTTTAAATCTTTTAAACGTTTTAATACATATTAAATCTTGAATTTAAAGCCCCTGAGAGTATTTTGGTTTTTCATTTGAGCAATAAAGCATAGAGAAATTGTGAAGTAATGAATCCAGTAATCTGAGTGCATCTCAAGTGAATTTGATTGGAAATTTTCAAATACGTGGAAGAACTCAATTGTATTTATGTATATATATATATGGATTTCACTCATATACATTGTACTTAAACGTTTATTTGGTTAATATATTTACCAGGTGCGGGATTACTCCCTTTCAAAAAAAAAAAAAAAAAAAAAAAAAAAAAAACTCAATTGTATTTATTTCCATTAGGTAAGTGTGTATGTGACAACCTGCATATTTTCAGGTCAGTACTACCCTATAACTCGAGTTTCTCCATTATGAAAGTTTACGTGTTCATTTAAGTCACAACCGGAAAGTTATCTCGCATACAACGTAAAACATCATTTAACACGTACCGATGCTAGATTAAGTGTAGTCTACTCACAATAAACATATTGCGAGCATTTCATAAGTCTCACGTGCATGCATTATCATTTTTACGAAAACCGCTCACGTAATAACGTTTTGCTAGTGCATGCATGCATCAATACTAATACAATAACTTACAATATATACCCCCACCTATGTTTACTTTTACAAAAATTTACTATAACAACCTTGGGTTAATTCTTTGAAATTGTATCATAGTTGTCAAAAAATTATCTCCAGTGTATCAAACTAGAAAAAATCCTCTTTTGAACACTAATGTTGACATTTTTGTCTTCATATATGTATTATGACCATTTTACTCTTCTAAATTACATAAATGGTCCCTGCGAGTTTGCGAAAATTGCATCCACCGTTCGTAGGCTAAATTACATAAATGGTCCCTGAAAAAAATTGCGTCCACCGTCTCTATTTTGTTTCCAATTTTTTTTTTCAAAAATCTTTTTTTTTCGCAATTTTTTCGAAAATCTTTTTTTTTCAAATATTTTTCGATTTTTTTAATTTTTACGAAAATCTTTTAAAATTTTCACGAACTTTTTTTACGAAAATTTTTTCAAAAATTTTTTTTTTTATGAAAAAATTTTCAATTTTTTTCGATTTATTTTAAATTTTGTATGAAAATTTAGTTTTTCTTAATATTTTCTAATAAAATTTTTTCGATAAAACAATTTCACTTGTGACAAAAAAATCAAAAGTGAAAAAATATCATGTGAAAACGTATAAAAATGGACTAAAACGTATAATCGTAGATTATAACGTAGAAAAAACGTTTATCAATACGTAACGGATCCAAAATAAATATATATGTTAGGGATTGTGGATGCAATTTTCGCTAAAACCACAAGGACCATTTATGTAATTTACCCTAGGGACGGTGGATGCAATTTTCATAAATCCATGGGTAAAATGGTCATCACAAAATATTTTTTTTATATCTTTATTACATATATGAAGACAAAAGTGTCAAATTAGTGTTTAAAAGGGGATTTTTTTTTAGTTCAATACACTGAAGATGATTTTTTGACAACTATAATACATTTTCAAAGAATTAACCCAACAACCTTTCATTACATAATTATCCAACTTATCCTCAACTTACTATAACTACATATGTAATCTTAAACATACTTAAACCTTATCTCTAAACCTCCCTATTTCATGGTTCAAAAAGGCTCTCAAATGCCCCGCAAAAACCTTGCAAAAGCTTGAGGCTTGGTCATTGATGGGGAAACTGCAACCTCGCGAAGAAGTTTTACAATCCTCCTAGGCAGTGTACCTAACCATTGTAGTGTAGTATAAGAAAGACACGGTGGATTGATCGTTCTCTAAGGGAATAGTGTTGGGAAGGTCGAAATGTATGACGAATAGGTCTAAGGTGAGGGATGATTTTTTTTATGTTTTCATATTTTTTATAAAGCATGTAAAAGAATTGGGGGTTCGATTATCAACTACTAAAAACTACTAATTAACTAATTAAAAACTAAAATTGAAAGAAAATAAATTGATGGATTTGTATGATAAGGAAGGTGTGTTTACTTAGATTTCACTACTCCCTAGTTATCTCCAATTGATTATTCGAATTATCACATCCTTGTCAAAGTGGCGTGTTGTATTCCATAAGTTGTAAGGAGGTGCCTAATGCCCTAAATATATAAATATATTGATCTCCTCTAGAAAATCGGGATCGCCAAGTAACCTAAGTTATCTACCCCAAATCTCCTATTATCAACAATCGCAATTCACGCAATAAACACAACGAAAAGTCTACTAGTGCATACTTGGACATAAATACATTTTTTAGGACGTTCAAGCTCGCAACATTAAAGAAGAAGCAAGTTTTCCTAACCTAACGTTTAACAACCACATAAACAAGAGACGGCAATCAATAGTTAATGACTAGGTTTCATTACATCTAAGCAAACACTATGTTAATTTCGCTAAACATGTTAATCAATGTAAGACAAGCACACATAATCAAGCATAAATTAAACATAATCATAGAAGAGATTAAATTGCTTATCTCTTATTGATAGAGGGTGTAAAAACCCTAAAGAAACTGTAAAAACACTAAAATGCAATAAAACTAAATCCTAGGGTTACCCAAATTAAAAACGCGAAAATGGAGATTTTAGCTTATATCTATCTGCTATCATATCATAAGCTTACATTCCCTGGCTTATTTTAGCCTATAATTTTGTTCCTAAATGTTTTTTATACTAGCCTTCATCTTCTTACACTTATTTAGTTTAATTAGTATTATTATAGCCCATTGTTAGTTTAGGTGTGTTTGGGTTTCGGCTCTTTTTGAATATATTTAAGTTTAGTTTAGTAGTATAGCTTATTACATTTCAGCTTTTTAAGTGCTTATAAACTGCTTATTTAGAATAGTTGTAGGTTCACCCTTATTTTTCTCTTGTTCCTCTTTACATTAGGCACTTTTCATAATTTTTTCATAATTTTCCTCTTTTGTTTTCTATTTTTAAATTTAATTTCCTTAAAACAGTTTTTTATTCTTTAAAAATTATTTGAAAGTCAAAAAAATAAAATTATTTTTTATTAAATTTTATTTTGTCATTTAGTACGTAGGAAAATTAGAATTGCATCCGTAGGCTTTGGTTTGCTCCATTTTGGATTAACCCAAACTAATGGAAATATAAGCTATAAACTAGGCAGAATAAGCTAGAATGGAAACTAGGGAGACCTAAAAAGCTAAGGATGCAGATAAATAAGCTAGGAATTGAGAGCACTTAAACTAGGCAGTAGGGTATATAAGCTGAGAACTAACACACCCTATCAGTTAAGACAAATAAGCTAAAGAAATTTATGAAAGTTTGAACTAAGGGACTAAATAAGCTAAGAGAAAACTAACGGTAAATCTAATAAGCGCTTAAGGGATCGAAAAGGTAAAAAGAATAAGCCTAAAAGCTCTAATTACTAACCTATACTCTTGCAAATCTTGTTCATCGCACTATGCTATCATAGGTAGAACTTGAACATTTTTTTTGGGGCGAATTTATTTTGGGGCTTTGAATCGAGATTTGTATGTAACCTCAACTAAATTACCCTAAAACCAATAATATTTACACTAGGTACATAAATTTTGGGAGGCGGGATCCTCCCCCCACTACATAGTTCCGTCCATGGCTATGCACATTTCTTTGCACTAAAGAAATAGTCCTAGGGGCATTTTTTAAGCTAAAAATAAGCAACACATAAGCTCAAGGCCCAAAATGGTGAAACATTTCGAATACTACCACCAAGGAACTCAAGATTAATTCTTGAATTTTTCAAAACCTAGGATTAAAAACAACCTTAAAATGACTTTTCTTTATATGTATATATATATACTAGACGAGTACCCGCGCCTAGCGGCAACGGTTTTTAGCGGCAAACAATTAACGATGTGTGATATTGTGGTAAGTGTTTCTTAACATGCGATAATTCAATTGAAGCAAAAATTCTTAACATGTATCTAAGAACATATAAAAATATTTAGTAAGCTGAAAATAAAACATTACATCAATTATGAGATAACTAACGATGCGCGTTACTCGTCATGTAAAACTTCTTGGTACACGACATTTGAGGTGTTGAATCCTCTTTGACATAAGTCTTTGATTGGATTCACTTTCTAATTATTATCTATCAAGGCTTGGGATTTGACCCAATTAAAAAAATTTCAAACATAAGGAACTTAACAAAAATATATACACCAGTTGTATAATGCATTTTGACCAAATTATATCAGGAAACTTTGTATAATATCTTTGAAATTAATGCGCTAGAACAATCAACGATTAAATCACCAATCAATCAACCATCATTATAGCAATTCGAATGGGAGGTGATTTGCACACTCTAAAACTAGTTATAATACATGTGCGCGCACAGGGTTCTGACAAAAAAATTATTCTGTCTTAATACTGAATATTGTGTTTTTAAAGGCAATTGCATATAATTATATAGTTATAAGTTTCATGCACGCACGAAGTTTACACATAACTCAAGATTTAATTTTATTTAGCTAACAAATATGTTGATATTATTATTTAAATTTCACTACTGATATTATGTTGATGTTTTATAAAAATGATTTTCTAGATAGCCTTACATAAATAAATAAGAATTACATGAATCATTGTTATAAGTACAATCGCGTATATTTATTTTTATATTAAAGTAAACCGTGCTTACAATTTGATAGTTATATTCCAGTTTTCAGTAATTTAGCCGTATTTAAAATGTAAACTCGTGTCCACGTAGGTTATTTTAAAAATGAAATAAATGATTCCTTATTGAACATATATAGTAAAAAAATTGATACTTATAATCTTATGTAAATTTATATGTTGTTATTTTAAAACAACATATACATTGTATTTTTTAAGATATAAAGTTTAAAGGGTATAAAGTATAAGGGGGTATTTGTTTATAATCCAAAGTTATTAAAAAACATGGAGGTTTATAATATTACACTTAACTCTATATAATTTTTTAAAAATCAACCACTAAAGTTTTATTAATTACCCCCTCTTTTTTTAAGTTTTTGTTTTCACAAATTTGACACCTATATTTTTATGTGTTTTTTTTATCAGTCAAATTTCTCCACCAAATTTATTAAAGTTTGACCAAAATCAATTTAATTTTGACTCTTTTTAACCAATCACGTCACATGATTTTGCTTACGTGGCGAAATTGAGCTCTCCTATTGGCCCAATTTTTTTTTCAATGAGAAGAGTTTTCCAAAAACACTACGAAATGATGTAATTTTTTTATTATATAATAGATGTTATTGGGACACTCATATGTACAAACAGTTAAAGCACAATATTAATACTGTACAAGTATTTAATGCACAAATAGAGTGTCTAAATCATTTTTTAAAGTGTGCAAATCAATTCCCATTTCGAATAGTAACAAAAAAATAAAATTTGTATAATATTTTAATCAAACACCCCCTCATTAACAATTAATGACAAGTACACGCCGACATTCTTCCCGATGTTGCTATTCCAGTTTGTATTTCATTTGGAGGAACTACAATCTGTAAAAAACGTAAAAATGCAAAATAAAATATGAAATAAACGGGAAAAAAGTAACCATGTTCGTACCTGGCGTGTACTTGTATGGGTTCAAATAGAAAACCCGCAATGTTTTCTCTGTTTCCTGCATACGCCAAAAAGTAGATCAAACAGTTGTATTCGACATACTATTTTGTCTTTTTGATAATAGACAATTTTTTTTGAACGAGATTATAGACAATTGAGGTGAAAAGATATGTGTAAAAGCCTTTTGATCAGCCAGCGTTAAAGCCTTTGATCAACTGAAAGTCTGAAACCATCATGAGAACACGCTATTACCAATTACTCGTACAAACATTATTCACCAGATCTTGCATCATCATACGATCCTGTGCCACTCACAGATAATTAAGAACATGAGTGGTTTGCCTATTCAACACAAATTAGATAATATACAAGTGATTCTTGATTTTCGTAAACCTACAATTCAACAAATAACAAACCCAAAAAAAATACTACAAAGAAACATTACCTTTGTAAAAAAAAGTCTTTAGGTAAAGAAGTAGATACAAGCCAAGAGCGAATGAAGCTCCTTTCACTCCTTCACGACCGGATGACAAAGAAAGCGAATGAAGCGAAGTTTGTTTTCATTGATCTTCTGTTTACATTTATCAAGTTTCGATAACTTCTTCACACCTGTTTCAATTTAATTCCCGAAAACCATATATTAATTGAATTATTTGATTGAATCAAAGTAAAAAAGTGTGGGATCATGAACACTTATCGTTATCTTTTGGGATGGGTTTCAAGGAAAATGACAGAGAGCAACGAACATTTGTTCGGTTTGGTCAACTTTATAGTTAGAGGATTAAATGCGGGAAGAGAGAATGTCGCGTTTTTTGTTTAGCAAATTAGAATATCGCGTTTTTATGTTTGGAAGGTAACTCATATCAATATTTTAAAAGGTGGAGTGGCCCGAATTTTATGAGGCTTCCCTTATAAGTTTAGCTAATTCTTAGTTATTTCTTTGTTTAGTTCATAATTCAAACCATGTTTTTGAATTTAAGAGTTGACAATCGTGTGATGTGAATTCATTACAATAGTTTAGCTTGACTATTTTTTCAACATTCAACATTCAACTTTGACCTTTTTTCCTTTTTATGTAGTTAAAATTAAGATATAATTAGCTAAAACAGAAACTATGGGTTAATAAGCTAAACAAGCTTATATAAGCTTAAACATACAATGAATGATGTACTTAGCAATGAAATCAAAAGAGGCAGTTTTAAAACAAGAAACTTAAAATTTTCATTAAAACATAAAAGTAAAGATTCAAGACTTTTGAAATTAAAACTTTAACTTGAAATTACATTAAAAACTAGACTAGAATAAAAATTAAAAATAAAAGACTCCAAACTAAAACTAGGGCCTTATACGAGGCTACTACATAATCTATTTATACTAAAACTAATTAGGGTTTCGTCTCTTTGTCTTTGTCTTGATGCTTTCTTTGTGAGGGAAAAGGGTCTTGTGTCATTTGTGTTCTTTCTTGAGTCCATCCATCTTTTTCTTCATACTCGTGTCCAATGGGAGGTAAGGATTGCCAATGGGAGAAGGGCATTATGTGATTACTGCCTTGTTTGGATATATGACATGGTTGAAAGCGATGGGGTTTTTGGCGGGTAAAAGCTTTGATGCCCTAATTTTGTTATCCAATTGATATCTTGATTGGGAAAGGGGTGGGGTTTGACCTTGGGTAAATATTTAAGCGGGTGAAGTGGTGATGTGGATCGGGTTTGGTGGTGAAGTGGTTGGTCGATAAATATTTGGGCCAAAGGGATATTTTAGACTTGGTTGTATACAATAAATAATGGGTGACTTGGCCCATTAAACTTTGAATAGAGTTTGGGACCGCTTTTCCATACTCAATCCGATGCCGTATCTCGATGTTGACTTTGACTCCGTTTTGTCTTGACCAAATTTGCAAATGTTGTCGAATCAATCCGAAAATGTCCATAATTATTCCATTTTCAATCCTTTTGTACCTGAAACACTTAAAACACATTCTAAGGATATTTGCAATATCATTTGATATATTTGGATATTCTTGGTCATTTTTTGGTCTTAAATGTGAGTAAAATGATGAGTGAATGACTACTCATCTTTAACATCTCAAGTTAAGTGAAATAATGAAATAACATCACAATCGTTCTTTATATTTGGCAAAGCTCTCGATTACGATTACCTCCAACTGTTGGTTCTTTTTTTGTTCCTCTTAGTGCTACTTGTTTCAGATCCATTTTTGGCGTTTGCAATTTTCACCCATAGATATCTTTTTGCCAAGGTTATAAATAGCGCGAGGCGTGGCGTGGCGGCATGACCAAGCTTCACGCCTTTGTGATTAAGCCGAAGCTTTTGCGTTTATAAGGTGTAGCATAAGGCGGCACAAAATATGAAAATATTTATATATCTATATCATATTTCATATATATGGAGTTTACAAAAAGATGTGGCATAAGGCGGCATGACAGCATGACCAAGCCTCATGCCTTTGCGATCCTTTTAGAACCATGCTTTTTGCTATTTGTTTCAGTTCATTTTTTTCAGTTTGAGTCTCCCCCCATGCCATCGTCACTCTCCCCTCATTACAATTACCATTGTCATTATCCATACCATGGGGAGATATAAGGCTCTCAACAAATACATGCTCATTATAATTACAATCACATTCTGAAATTGTGGATAACCAATGTTACCATAGGGAGATCTAACGCTTTGCACAAATACAGGAGCACCTGAATCTTCTTCTAGCATCCATATATTAATATGACCAGAGAAACTGTTAAAATTAACCTAATACCTGGAAATAAAAGTCTAGGGACTAATCTTGCCTTGTTTGGTTTTTAGTTTAAAGGTTTAAGTTGGTCCATCTGGTAAAGCTGCTATTATTGAAGTCGGTTTTGATGGATGCTATAATTGGAATGCGATAAAGAGATGAGTCTCATAACTCATATCTACTTTCTCTGTTGAGTTTATAATACATGACATACAATAAAACATGTAGACATCAAGAGTACACACGGAAGACTAAAGATCATAACAAATAAATAATTAGCGAAAGTATGCGTAACGTACCTCTTGCGAATGTCGGATCTCTTGAACAAAACAAAAAGTGGTTTAAAGAGTTGTCCTTACCGTTCTACAACTCAAACCAATTGGTGTAAGAATAGTGTCTTACTACCACGTTCTTGTACACACGAATTAACCAACGAATCAGCGATTGCTAGATCTAACACAAGTCCTCGTTTTAAGAAAAACGAAACCAAACTCCCTAACAAGGGGTGTTCGGCGAATAGGCAAGAGAGAGAGAGGAGATCTAGGGTTAATTCAATGCACAAAGTTATGAAAACCCTAGAACCTAGCCTTGTTTATATAGTGAATGGAAAACTTTGGGAACAAGTTAGGGCTTGGGTTGAGAACCCCCCTTGGCGGCCATGATGCAAGCCCAAGAGAAACCCAAAACTTTTCCTTTTCAAGATTTTCCATTACTAGTCCTTTCTCTTTTCATTTAACGGTCGTTAGTCATTTTCCGTTAAATACTTAACGATCGTTAAATGGACTTAATGTGCAATAATTAATCGTAAACATTAACATTAATTATTTAACTTTAATTCTCATTCGCTAATGTGTGCAATCCGTGGTCACGAGTTCGAATCCGGACATTTACGTGTTTGTAAATATATACATTTCCAACGACTCCCACTTGGATATGTTTACAAAGCGTGAAATGACATTGGTTAGCGTCTAGCAACACGCCAATGCCCGGTACAACTCGTGTATGGTTTTCGGAGAAAACCAAGTTTTGATGATTCATCATCATATTCATCCTTTGTTTCTAATACCATGTTAATAAGAATATGGATCTCACTCATTTCTTAATTAACTATTACATTTCTCGCTTTATGTGATTGATCAAGATTACCAATTCTTACGAACATATTCCGAAGACCTTGGGCATGGCCATGCAAACATCTTAACAACCCTACGAGGGGCCCGGTAGTATTATACTTCAAAATAAATTTGAAGGAAACAAATCCCATTTTGACTACAAGCGAGATTCATAGATTTCGCAACACTTACGAAAACAACCCTTATAACTACCGATTCGTATAGCGTTAGATTGCTTCACAAAATGCACTACATCCATGACATATCTACGGTATCTCAAGTCGGAGGATAAATATTCATGATATACTTAATGACAAAGATCCATAAAGTATTATCATGCGGGTGGGATAAGTCCTATACTCGATTCATTGAATATCATCGAAATTAGTCATGCTACGCATCAATATACTTTCAAGTATATTCTAACTAATACTCGATTTGTCTTAATTCAATATCATTCCCATGTTATTGATTGACAATGGACTATTTAGAATAACTTAAGTTATTCAAGGATTTAAACATGCAAATATAGGATAACATCATAATAAATGAATAATAAACATAACAAAATACTTTATTTCATTTCAATAATAATGTTTACAATATCCTTTTATCTAAAATACTTAGTCACGATGGGCATGAAACTACTAGCTAAGCGAAGTCCAAACTTATCGGACAAATGATTAAGTTTTCACCGGTAAGGCCTTCGTTAAAGGATCGCTAGGTTATCATCTGTGTGAACTTTGAGCAACTCAATTTCACCTATCTCGACTTGTTCTCGAACATAGTGATATTGTCTAGGATAGTGTCTGGTGCCCTTCATGACTCCGGTTCATGGGCAAAAGTTATTGCGATGAATTGTCACAATATACTTTAATAGGATTTTCAATCGACGGCATAACACCAAGCCCGAAACAAACTTCCTTATCCAAGCGGCTTCCATGGCGACCTCGAGGCGCGCTATGTACTCACTTTACATAGCGAGACATTGCAAGTGTTGTGCATTTCTTGCTCTTCAATCCACAGCACCTCCATTGATGACAAATATGTAACCCGTCGAGACTTCGTATCATCTTTGTCACACTTCCGAGATGCATCGCGATAACACATAACAGACAGTTACGCTTACGGATTTCCCCATACACTATGAACATATCTCTTGTAGCCCTAAGGTACTTGAGAATATGTTTAACACGATCGATGAATTTCACCGGATTACTGTTGATACCGGTGGTCAAGTTTTGAGCAAATGCCACATCGGGCCTTGTGCATCGCACCGCGTACATGATAGATCCTACAGTCGAAGCATAAGGAACTTTCTTCATACGCGCCACCTCTGCAGGTGTTGAAGCACAACCTTGGCTGCTCAAACCATGATTTACTTGCATTGGCAAAAATCCCTTCTTGGAATTTTGCATATTGAATCTCTTCAATATTTTGTCAATGTAAGCACTTTGGCTTAAACCAATTAGCCGCCTTGATCTATCCTTGTAGATCTTGATTCCGAGTATGTATGCTGCTTCCCCTAAGTCCTTCATCGAAAAACATTTACCAAGATAGGCTTTCACCTCTTTTAGACTTGGTATATGATTTCCCATGATTAATATGTCATCGACATATAGAACAAGGAAAGTAACATGACTCCCACTAGCTTTGTGATATACACACGGCTCATCAAGATTCTGAGTAAATCCAAAACTTTTGATTTCTCCATCGAATCTTTTATTCCATTGCCTTGATGCTTGCTTCAGTCCATAAATGGACCTCTTAAGCTTGCATACACGGTTAGGAAATAATGGATTCACAAACCCCTCCGGTTGTGCCATATAGATGTCTTCATCTGAGCGGCCATTCGAGCGGTTTTGACATCCATTTGCCAAATCTCATAGTCATAGTGTGCGGCTATAGCTATGAGAATCCTAATAGCTCTTATGTCCGCTACGGGAGAATGTCTCCTCGTAGTCAATGCCATAGGTTTGAGTAAAACCTTTAGCCACTAGACGAGCCTTGTAGGTGTGTACATTGCCATCCATGTCGGTTTTCTTTTGAAGATCCACTTACTTCCAACGACTTTAGCATTGGGAGGAAGGTCAACTTCAATCCGAGACATCATTATCTTTCATGGATTGCATTTCCCCATTCATAGCAATCGCCATTTATCCTTTTCGGGATCGACCATGGCGACCTTATAGTTGGCGGGTTCATTAAGATCCCCAACCATATTTTCCTCCACCTCTACGTTAAGACATAGGCGGTCGGTGCACGTATAGTCCTTTCGGACCTACGAATGGGAACAACTTGGGAGGAGCACCTAAGCTTTCGGGTTCTTCTTGAAGTTGGCTAGTATTTTCGAGAAGGTGTTGTATCTTCTTGATCATATTCGGATCATATACTCTCCCAGAGTTCTTGAGATATGAGATTCCTTTCAAGGAAATCTCCATACCTAGCCACGATGACTTTGTTCTCACCGGGTAGTAAAAGTAGTAACCCATAGTTTCCTTAGGGTATCCTACAAAGATACACTTAACGATCTAGCTTGGAGCTTATCGGTGTGTCACGTTTAACAAACGCCTCACATCCCGGACCTTTAAGTAAGAAAAGTTGGGAGCTTTTCTGTCCATATTTCATATGGAGTTTTAACAACCTTCTTCGTTGGAACCATATTCAAAATGCGAATAGCGGTTTCAAGGGCATAATCCCAAAAGTAAAAGGAAGAGTCGTAAGTTCAAACATTGATCGTACCATGTCAAGTAAGTACGATTTCTCCTTTCGAGATACACCATTTTGTTGTGGAGTATAAGGAGATGTGAGTTCTTGGATAATTCCACACTCATTAAGTAATCTTTGAACTCTTGACTTATATACTCACCACCTCTATCGGATCGAAGAGCTTTAATCTTCTTTCCAAGTTGTAATTCTACTTCACTTTTGAAAACCTTAAATGTTTCAAAGACTTCATGTTTATGTTTAAGTAAATAAACATAACCATAACGATGAAATCATCCGTAAAGGTTAAGAAGTAGGAAGCACCACGTTTTGACACATGTCTAAGTGGACCACACACATCGGTGTGTATCAATCCAAGTAGATCGAAGCCCTTTCCACTTGTGGTGAAAAGGTTTCCTTGTCATCTTCCCGACTATGCAAGACTCGCATTTGTCAAATGATTCATCATTGACCGTTTGTAAAAGCCCATCGTGTTGCGGCTTTTCCATGCGTTTCTTGCCTATATGGGCAAGGCGACAATGCCAAAGATAAGAAGAGTCACGATTCGACTTGCTCTTCTTATTGCTAATGCTATACAATGAATTATTTTCATTGGATATACAACCATCCATATCAATTTCAAACACACCAAGCATAGGAATTGCATTAAAGTAAAAACATTATTTAAAGCGAAATTCCATAAGCGGTAAAAGTGTGCACAAAACCAATATCTTTTAACAAAGAAAGCGAAATAACACCCCTAACAATGGAGGGTGCATAATGACAATTATTTAGTTCCAAAATTAAGCCCGAAGGCAACACTAAATCAAAAGTCCCTATGGCCCGACAATGCCGCTTTCCATTTCCAACGTACAAGTATCTCTCTCACATGTCGACTTCTTGCCCTCTAAGTCCTGCGATGTATTACGGATGTGAGTACCACATCACATATCATATATCCGAGAATTTTGCTTATGAGGAAAAGAAAATAATTCAAACATAAAAATACACGATGAGCTAGGCACCATCTTATTTTTATTCGAAGGCACTCATTCGGATAAAGCGGGCAGTTCCGCTTCCGGTGACCAGTGAGTTGCGATGGTGGCAAGTTAAATCCTTCTTAGGATTCTCCTTTTTCTTTGTAGGGTTCTTCTTAGGAGGTGGGTGGGATGACAACTTGTTTCCCTTTCCTTTTCCTTTCCCTTTCTTATCGCTTGCGGCTTTGGCTTATTCACCCTACCACCACATTGCGAGTACAGCGGTGTAGGAGCCTTCTTTGGCAATCTCTTCTCGAAGTCTACAAGCATTGCATGTAACTCATTCACTGTCTTCCCGTGCAATGCATGTTAAAATTTCGGACAAAATCACCAAATCGTTCACGATTAAGGGGTGATTGATGAGGCCGACACATACATCATTCGAGTAACCACAGTGAGCTTCTCCAATTGGTCCAAGTGATGTTTCATCTCGGGGCGTGGTCGAGAGACAGTTGCCAACCTCACCTTTGCGGTATGAACCTTTTCAATCAATTCATACGGTTCATTGCGGTGGCTTCTCAAACATACGTTTGAGTTCATCTAGCATGCTCATAGGCGGATAGTGCTCAAATTGTTTTTGCAATTGAGCGGACATCCCGAAAGCATTAGACACGCCACATCATTGTGCTTCTCATATTCAACACGATATGCCTCTTGTTCAAGAGCGGTTGCCGTGTCGAGAGGAGCATCGAGCGGAGGTGTAGTCAAAATTTCAACCCTTTTGGCAACACGAAGGATGATCCTAAGTGAACGATGCCAATCATTGAAATTAGGGCGGTCGACTTGTCTCTTCCAATCATATCTTTGAAAGCGAGAACTCATTAAGCTCATAGTGTTTTCGGTTGATGAGCCATCTGAGAAAAAGTTCAAAAAACCATAATTAGTATTTTGATAATTTTCCTTTTCAATAAACAATTAAATACCCAAGGTTCATATTCATATAACCAATTAATCATTATTGAAAACTAGGATCCAAATTGTCATAATCTCATCACGTCAGTTGATCTGCTAGTAATGAACCTTATACAAAATGGTAGAGCTTTTGCTCAATTGCCAATATCAATTGCAATTCCTAGATTTATGGGATTTACATATAGCCAATTTCAATCGCCATGTAAACATGTTTTATCCCATCTTATGCCTTGAGTTGCCAGTTCTCACCGCCTAACTCAATTAAGTTGTCCAACTTAAGAAACTGCAAAATCGTCCATGCCCGTTCTCACGACACGTGGACATTTTACCCTTTGATTACGATCTAAGTCACGTTCTCACGCAAATAAAAGGTAATCTTAGGTGTTTCCGTTTCGCTGGATGGCATATAACTTAAATTAAAGGGTAATAATTTTGATGTCAAATCAAAATATGTACAAAGATGTCATGCATTCATCTTCGTAACATAGGTTTTATTAAAACATTTATATCTTGTTTTAATGTATAAGCTTTTCATCATCAAACTTTAATTGAGGTATTGGATTCACCAATCAAGGAATTTAGTGTTAATTATCATCCATTATACCGTACTTTTGCATAAGTGTAAACACTTAGTGTTTCGGATAATTACCACCGAAGTGGCGCATGGAATTAAAACTAATTAGCCCTTAAGATGAGCTTGCACATTTAATGGCTTACTAAGTAGCTCCATTCGAACTTACAGGCGAGGACCGGTAAGCGCTAAAGCATAACCTTAGACATCCTTTCAGTGTGACTATGCACACTTCTTTATTAACCCCTTTATAGTTCATTCTAATGGGTGAGCCGTTCAGACCATTTGTACCAAAGTCACCAATCAATTAAACGATTATGATTACTATGCTTAAAAATACATGTTTCACCATTGTTTAGGTCAGTTTATTTTTCTTGTAAAAATACCCTTGTTACACATAACAAACAAGCAAGTATTTAAAAAATAAACATATAAACAATGAATGCATAACAAAAAAATAAGTCATGCATATCAAATAGCCACATGCAAACCTTTTGATAAATCCTATTAATAATCAATTCTAGATCTGTCAATATGTACATGTTTAATTAAGACTTTCACCCGTTTGACATAATGTACAAGGTGAGCCACATGCATCGATTCATCGATTGCGTAAGTCAAAATTAAACACATACCACATAGCACATAATTGATTAAATTAATAATGATTGAGGTCTTCCCAATTTTAGATCTATCATAATTTAGTGTATATCACTTAAACAAGAAAGACATACAATAAAAGCGGATCCATGATAAAACATGCATGTAATTATCATGGACATAAATTACACTTAACAATTAATGCAATTAAACGAGTTACATAATACACATAAAATTGCATGCATCCTAGGGTTTCTAATCCAATTAAAACTTTAGTTTACAAAACCCTAATTAGGGCACCAAAAAACGCCCCCCCTAAAATTAGGGTTTAGGTTTTGCAAACCCTAGATCTACGCATACAAATAATAACACAACATGCTTATTTTATTTATGTGTTTCAGTAATTAATTACTTGTTATACAAGGCTCGTGATGCCACTGTTGAGTTTATAATACATGACATACAATAAAACATGTAGACATCAAGAGTACACAACGGAAGACTAAAGATCATAACAAATAAATAATTAACTGAAAGTATGCGTAACGTACCTCTTGCGAATGTCAGATCTCTTGAACAAAACAAAGAAGTGGTTTAAAGAGTTGTCCCTTACCGTTCTACAACTCAAACCAATTGGTGTAAGAATAGTGTCTTACTACCACGTTCTTGTACACACGAATTAACCAACGAATCAAGCGATTGCTAGATCTAACACAAGTCCTCGTTTTAAGAAAAACGAAACCAAACTCCCTAACAAGGGGTGTTCGGCCGAATAGGGACAAGAGAGAGGAGAGGAGAGATCTAGGGTTAATTCAATGCACAAAGTTATGAAAAACCCTAGAACCTAGCCTTGTTTATATAGTGAATGGAAAACTTTGGGAACAAGTTAGGGCTTGGGTTGAGAACCCATTCCTTGGCGGCCATGATACAAGCCCAAGAGAAACCCAAAACTTTTCCTTTTCAAGATTTTCCATTACTAGTCCTTTCTCTTTTCATTTAACGGTCGTTAGTCATTTTCCGTTAAATACTTAACGATCGTTAAATGGACTTAATGTGCAATAATTAATCGTAAACATTAACATTAATTATTTAACTTTAATTCTCATTCGCTAATGTGTGCAATCCGGACATGTGTCACGAGTTCGAATCCGGACATTTACGTGTTGTAAATATATACATTTCCAAGAAGAATAACTTTTATTATAAACTCTAAATCGCTTATTATGCGATACTCTAAACAACTCTAAGATTATCGAACTTCTCTCTAATATACTAAATAACTTGTGAATTCGTAAACTCTAAAACTCATAGACTCGTATCACTAATGCCAATCTAGGAGTCCTTTTATAGGCTCAAGGATATCCTAGTCGGTTTACAATTTGTATTCTTGTACAACAAGTAATCTAAACATAGAATACAATACTTTCCATAAACGAATATAACGTTCTTTGTTCTTGCAAGACTTTGACTTCATAGTGCGATTTTGACTTTATCTTTAGCGATACTTTGACTCTTTGACTTCTTCCAAGATTTTGCGGTTCTGATTTTCATATCTTCATAGATTCATATCTTCAAGACTTTCATATCCCAACAATCCTCCCCTAACTTGAATTCTACTTGCTTGACTTCAAGTTCCCTTTTAATGAATATATCTTTAACAACTTCATCTTTAAGGACGATTGTTTCTTAGTCTTTGGATTGTATCTCAGTAGTGTCGTGCTTGTCAAAGTATCTCAAAATTATTCTTTCACAGAAAGATCCAAAGAACTCCATCTTTTCAAAGAACACAAAGAACATATGACAATTTGTACATTAATTCGGTTTAAAGTTGCATACTATTCTCATCACTTCGGTGTGTTAACTCCTGTGAGAGGTGAATCATTGAAAACTTAATGGATTTAGATCTCTTTACCAAAGCCATTATCTCCGTGTAGCCAAATGTTTTGGTGTGTAAGACCATGGTACACTGATAACCATATAATTTTTAGTAAATCATCGCTATCAATGATTTGTTTTGTCTTTACCAAAAGTGCACCCTTCGGACTAGTTAGTTCTTCTATCTAATGGTGAACTAATTACCAATAATGGTTTTCCACGCCCTTTACCACAAGCCATTTTCTTGTGGGCTAGCCAACTCTTCACATTCTTGATATGGTGAGTTGATTACCATCCAACTTATTAGCAAGTTGTCAACTAAAACAGTTTGATATATCTTTACGAGCCATTTTCTCATGGATTAGTCAATCCTTTTGTAACCATGGTGGATTGATAACCTATTGATGTTATCATCACAAAACCATTTATTCAACCTTTATTTCAAAATATTTATTACTTAGCAAAAGGTTTCTTCTAAAATTCATTTAACTGGTTTATTTACATAAGCAAGACTTTGATGAAAGTATTGTTCGATCAACGATACTTTGAATAAAAGTACCGATATATCAAAAAGTATTTATTCAAATAAAATTCATACCGTTATTGATCATCTTGACAATGGTAGTCAAGTTTATAAACAAGTTGATAACCATGCAAGCGCTTCATTATCCTCTTCTACTTCCATTCCATGCTCTAGCATTCTTCTCATGAGCTCGACGTGAGAGGATATCTTCTTTCTGCAAACATGTATCATTGTTCCATTTTCCACTCTAAAACATGAACTCCGGACTCTTCAAAGAATCTCCAACAAACAATTTCCCAATTATCTTGATTCTTCCAAATATCATCGATTTCTCTTGGCTTCCCATGCGGTTATGAGATCACCACTTAAAACTAAACCAATCCCTTCTAATGGATTATGCTCAAAGTAAGCTTTCACCACATGATATAAATAGAATAGGTCTACTCTATCTACAATGTGCAGTAAGTCCCATAGCCTTTTGAAAACTTTGAAGCTTTCATCTTCTTTATGAAAAATCATATAATCTCCATCTTTGGATTTCACAACTTCAAAAGCACTAATCTTTGATATGTTCATCTTCATGTCATCATCTTCTTTTGTATAATCAAAATCTACCACTCTGAGATAATTCCTTAATTCATCGCTAGTCTCGCATCTTAATTCAACTTTTTCTTTCTTTGGGAACCGAACATACGTAACATCGTTTTCCTTTTTCTTTTCAAACTCTTCTTTCTTTCGACTTCACTCAAGTAGCTTCTTCTCTAAAATCTTTGATGTCTCGCAACATTCTTCTTATAATCCTCTCTAACAAGATCCTATAATCTTTTCATCTCAAAATAATTAAACTTCGCAATCCTTTATACCCTTGACTTTTCGGATAAGCCATCATAGCATTTACATCTTTAGCTTTATTAAGTCTTCTTGGCATAAATCTAACAGAACAGTGTTGTAATGGTTCAAAGAACTTCAAAGATCTAATTCATCTTGTACCTTTTGAGTCGCTTCTCTATTCGAGCTTCTTGAGCTTCCCAGCTTCTATCTTTAGCATTTAACTCTTCTTGAACTTTTCTAGCTACAGCTTCATTCCTAGCAACTTCAATTGCTCTAAGTTCTGCTAAAGTTAACTTTTTCTTCTTAGTTTCAACCAGAACACCCTTTCCTTTATCCTTAGGATCAATTGTAGGTTGAGAAGTTCTTTGTTGTTCTTCTTCTTGTACATCTCGAATAGTAACTCATCCTCTTGGTTGTGATAAATCTCCTAAAATTGTAGCAATGAACTCATCATCACTTGCAGAATGAATAGGTTTGAGAATAGCTTCCTCCTCTTGGAAAGCAGTTGAGGACCAACAACTTCTTCATGTACAGTTGTTGAAGGACCGCTTCCTCATCAAAATCTAACACTCTTGGAGTTATTACCTCTTATCCGAAAGTATCATGAAAACCAAGACTTTGTTGTTCAAGACCTTGATTATCGCAGATACTTTGAACTTGAACTTGCTCATCAAGATCTTGAATGATCTTTTCTTGGACTTTTTAGAACTTTCGTGTTCATTCTCTTTAACCATATCTTCTTTCAAATTCGCTCTTCTAGATTCCTCCCAAGTTGATGGATGGTTTATGAACCTTTGGTGTTTACTTGTCTTTGACCGCCTTTGTGCTTTCTTCTTTGATTTGACCCAGATTAAATTCTTTAATCAAAGGCCGCACAAAGTTTTAGCCTTCTAAATTTTATCTTCAATTTCTTTATCCGCTTAGCTTGAACCTTAGTAGTCTTTTGCAACTTAACAATCTCTCCTTGTCAAAGCATAATTATCCAAAGATAAACCTTCACGAGGTATAGTATGATCTTCACCTTGAATATGTGAATGTTCCTCCGATTGAGAAGCAGAATGATCATGATGGAGATGGAGAAGGTGATTGTTGGGAATTATGTGAAGTCCGGATTATCTTTGAAATTAATGCCAAGTGTTTCTCTCGAAGAGAGTGGATTCTAAGACATAATCTATCAAGTATAATAGTTATTAGTCTTTTCTGGAAGTGTTTATTCCGTGTTTAGTTTATTTAGTGGATATACATGAGCTTTATTAGGAAGTGATTGTGTATATCTTATTTAGTTTTATGATTATCGTTTCTTGGGAAACGGTTTAGCGATATTGTTTAGGGTTCCTTGTCTATAAAAGGAACACATTAGAATGAGTTATGTACCGATTGGAAAACTCGGTTTTAGTTAATATAAAGATCCATAGAGGATCAAGAAGTTCTTAGTTATTACTTGTGTTTATATTCACCGATAAATATAAGTAGTAGAGATTGTCTTTTATTGTGCTTGTGATTACATAGGCATACATAACGATCCACGAGCTCAAGATCTATCAAGGTCTGCTTTGTTTCAACAAGTGGTATCGAGCCTCGTGAGAGTCTCTACGATACTAAGGACACGTTTTCTAAACACCCATACAACCATAACAAAATCATCATGCACGGTTCGGATGTTGATCTTGAACTCACCAACAACCAAAACTCCACCCATCTCGCAACAACTAAGTCTCTCTAATAGCAATGCTAAGTTTCCTTACCTTAAAGGGAGGAATATGATCATTGGGCGATGAAAATGCGTAATGGATCTCCAACATTGATTGGAATCTATGGCGAGATAATTATGAAGGGAACAGTTTGAAGAGAACTACCACGGATGCTACTTGGTAATATGATGAATGTTCCTCCCAAAGCTGCAAGAGTTCTTTGGCGGTTCGAGAGAAACCAAGGTCGAACTATTCTTTTGCAAGCTATTCACGAGGATCACTTGAGTGATTTTCACTTCATGCAAGATGCTAAGGATATATGGTTAGCAATTAAGGCGAAGTTCGGTGGGAATGAGGAGTCTAGGAGGCCCGAAGAAGTCCATGCTAAGACAACAGTTTCAAGACTTTCAAATCTCGAAGAGGAAGGAATTCACAAGGGCTATGATAAGTTTCACAAGATTTTAAGTCGGTTGAATCACTCAGCAGCAAAGCCGGATAATGATGATTGTAACTCTAAGTTTCGAGGTCATTACCTCCATCCACGGCTACATGTAAGCATAGCTTTAAAAGCTAAAGGTGGTTTGGACATGATTACCTTTGATGAGTGTATCACAAACTTAAAGCTCTTGAACATGATGTAAGAAGCCCTTTTCGATCATCTTCTTACGCTAGTCATCTCGCATTTGTTGGAGCCTCTACTCCAAAGTCTAGCTATGGTCCAAGCCCATATCCATCATCATCTTATGTCGCTCCTTCATCAAGTTCTCACTCTAAATCAAGCAACATTATGGAAGATGTACTTGGATCCTTCTTTCTTGATTATGATCCTCGGCAGGATCGGCTTATGAGGATTTTGATCGGTGGACCCGATTGAGATGGAAGAGATGAAGGCGAGGTGGCAAGTGGCCATGCTTTCCTTGGATATCAAGAACTTTAAGCGCAAAGTGGCGAAGGTTTGGATTCAAAGGACGCGATCCAACAAGGTTTGACAAAGGAAGGTTAAATGCTTCACATGTCAATGATGGGTCACTTCTCTAGAGAATGCAAAGACAGGAAAGGCGGTGATGAGACAAGATACTCTTCTTATCGCCATGTCGAAGGATGCGGGAACTTCAAAGGGTTCACCGCTTTGGTCACTCTGGATAGCAATGTGGATGGAAGCAACATGAGGAGGCGATAATGATGGTCCCGATAATCTTGGGTTGATTGCAAGTCGTACTTGAGAGGATAGGCATGATCGATTGCCTTGATGGGCATCTCTCGGTACAAAACTGTTTGTTTGGTTGTAGTGGCGTTATAATGAACTCAAACAAGCTTATGATATTATGGAACCAAAATATAATGAATGCTATGTGGAAGTAGAAGCTTATAAACAGACTTTAAAAACACTAGAAAGACAAAAGGTTTGGTTTCGGAAGAATGAAATAGCTTATGATGAGAAAATAGGTGTTTTAGAAAGAGATCTCGAATGTGCTACAAATGAATTAAAATGGTGCGAGAAGTTAAGAGCGGATGTAGAGTCGAAAATCTAGAGCTTAAGGAGAAACTTAAGGAGGAAATTGCTAGGCATAAAGAATGGATGATGAATGGAAATAAGCTAGTGGTCTCATTTATAGTAGTCAAGCTTCCAATTCTACAATGGCTTTAGGCTTTAAGAAATATATAGGCCTAGAAGCTAGGGATGACACACGTAAATCCACATCAGCAGGCCTAGCTAATTTTGTGAAAGAATGTGACCTACATCTTTGTCGTGGACCAATTAGAGGTGAGCACATGCCCATTGACCTTTCCACTCTTAAAGACTTTGATGGATCACACCATCCGTATGGCAAAAGTCAAGAGACATGCCGACCTAATACTTCTACTAATGACTTTGTCTCTTGTGTTAACAAAGTGACAAGTCCTCCAAGCAAGGGTCTCTGAGTGTGATTCAAATGACAAGTCGACCTTCCCAAGTCTGCCCTTCCCAAGTCTTCACCCCACACCCAAGACTACCAATAAGCATGTCGAGTTCTTGCCAGGAATCCACTTCCAAGACAGTTGCCTCAAGACTTGCATGTTAATTCTTTGCATCATAGTCTTGTTAAAACAATTCTTTTCATGGTTTTGGTTTGAATACTTCGCTTGTAATAATACTTCTTTTGGTTTAAATAAATCTTCTAATCGGAAGAAATGTTTTGTGTGTGAAGTAAATCTCATTTAATTAAGGATTGTGATTATCATGAGCAAAGGATGAGTAGGTGTGGTGCTTCTAGGAAATCTAGACCAATGTGGACAAATGTAAATGATATACCACCTTATGTTCCACAAAATACAACTTATAATACTCCTTTTCTTGGAGGAAACCAGGTTGTAAAACCATATGTTCAACCAACCAAAGAATATTTTAAAAATGGTTTTGGCCTAGATATGTTAACCCTATGGTGATGGGAATGGGTCTTGGGATATTCTTGTCAAGACCTCGTGAGTTGTTCTTGGAATAAAGAGGACCTAAGTTTCATTGGAAACCCAAGAACAATAGTGGATCCTATACTTCTACATGGCACAACTCATATGATCCACAAGGTGTTCAAGTCGACAATGACTTGAGCCTCCATAGTGTACTAATTATCTGTATATTTTTTGTTGTTGTAGGATCATCCCTTAAGCATAAAGATGTTGGAATTGTTGACGGTGGTTATTCTAGAAGTATGTCGGAAACAGGACATGATGCATAACTTTGTACCCATTGAAGGAGGAGGCAATGTAACCTTTGGAGGAAGTGATGGACGAATTCATCGGAAAAGGGACCATCAAAACACCTCACCGGACTTTGAGAATGTTTATTATGTCAAGGAACTTCAACACTTCAATTTGTTTTCGCCTCACAAATCTGTGACACTAAGAACAAAGTACTCTTCACAGAGGATGAATGTCTTGTGCTATCTAAAGACTTCAAACTCCCGGAAGAAACTTCAATTCTCTCAAGGTTCCTCAAGTCACAATCTTTATACATTCAACTTAACTAATGTCCAACCACAGGTGACTTAACATGTTTGGTGGCTAAAGCATCTGTGGATGAGTCCACCAAATGGCACGAAAGGATGGCCCATGTCAATTTCAAGACCATCAACCGACTCTCTAAAGCGGGCCTTGTTCAAGGTCTTCCTTCCAAAGTTTTCACCAATGATCATAAGCGTGTTGCATGCAACAAAGGAAAGCGACAGAGCCTCATACAAAGGTGTTCTGTTACAGCGTAAGCATTATTTCGAACCTCTTGACCGCTTCACATGGATCTGTTTGGTCCAACTAAAGTGCGAAGCATTGATCATAAATATTTTTGTCCGGTGATCACCGATGGTTATAGCAAATTTTGTTGGGTATTCTTTCTAAGGACCAAAGATGAAACATCTCAAGTATTGAAAGACTTCATTACCCTTATTGAGAATCGGTTGAACAAAAGGTGAAAGGAATTAGGTGTGATAATGGTACGAGTTCAAAATGCAATTCGATAGAACTCTGCAGGTTAAAGGGAATCAAAGGGACTATAGCACTCCAAGAACCCCTCAACAAAATGGGGTGGCGAAAAGAAAAATAGAACCTTAATAGAGGCCGCAAGATTAATGCTTGGCGGACTCTAAACTTCCAACCATGTTTTGAATGAAGTCGTTGGTGCGACTTGTTATGTCCTTAATAGAGTGTCCATTACTAGACCACATCTTAAAACACCATATGAACTTCTTTTGGGAAAGTTCATTTATTCATTACCTTAAACCGTTTGGTCGCCAAGTGACAATTTTGAATACAAGTGATCCATTGGGCAAATTTGATGAGAAAGGCGATGATGGTTATATTGTGGGGTATTACGCTCATAGTAAGGCATACGGGGTTTACAATGTATCGCTAAGAAGATTGAGGAGACATTGAATCGAGGTATATAGAAGATAAGCCTAATGTTCAAGGCGGGGTCATGTTTGGTCATTTGATCTTGATTACTTGACCGATTACTTGGGTTATTCTAGACATTTGGCTAATCAAAATGCGATTCTCAAGCATCTCCAACTACTAGTCCGTAAACTTTGGATGCTCATTCGGCGATGGGTCCGATGATGATGAACAACCCATTGTAGTGCCTTCCTTCTCCCCTACCAATTTTGTAGGTGACACTTCTAAAGATTATCTTGATGTGGGTGAAGATGAATTCTATTATCTTTGAGGACCTTGCGGATGAAGAAACAAGAGTATGCGACCACTTTAGAAGGCGAGAGGAATGTTGAAAATAGTACAAGTGAAGCAATCGGTGGAAAATTCAATTACTGAAAGTAGTTCTGCTTTCTCCTCACCTCTCCAATTCGGTTGAAAGACATGTTGACTCTACTCCTATTTCTACTAGAGTGTCAATGGACCTTGGAGAACCTTATACAAGGTTTCCAAAACCTTGATCTTGGTCATCATCAACCTAAAGCGGGCATCTTCAACACACCTTCCTATGATAATCGACTTTGAACCTCATCGTGACTAATCTTGATTCCTCCATTGATGTCAACACCACCACTACTACAAGGATCAACAATGTTCATCCACGTCTAATATTATTGGTGATCCTAATGCACCGTTAGAACAAGAGGCACCGTGGCGCGTTCTAAATATGGTCGGTGGCTTTTATCTCTTATGTCTCAAATCGTGAGAGACAATCACACGGACTATGAACATTGTCTGCTTTGCTTGTTTTCTCTCACAAGTGGAACCAACCGGTGTTACTCGTGCTCTTGAAGACTCAAGTTGGCTTGAAGCAATGCAGGATGAGATGCAACAATTTCAAAATCGGCAGTTTGGATATTGGTACCACTACACGATGGTAAGTATGCTATGGGACTAAATGGATTACGAAGAATAAGAGAGATGCACGGGTGTTGTCATTAAGAACAAAGCTAGATTAGTTGCAGGGTATAGACAAGAGTAGGGATCGATTATGATGAAGTGTTTGCATCGATGGCAAGAGTTGAGGCAATACGGATTTTCTTAGCTTATGCATCCTATATGGGTTTTATGGTCTATCAAATGGATGTTAAAGGAGCCTTCTTGTATGGTGAAATTGAAGAGGAGGTGTATGTCACTCAACCTAAAGGATTTGAAGATCCGATCATCCTAATCATGTTTATAAGGTAGTCAAAGCTCTATGGACTACATCGTGCACCCGAGCACGGTATGCTAGGCTTTCTACATTTCTTACGAAGCACGGTTACGAAGAGGTGCAATTGATAAGACTCTTTTCCTAAAGAAGAATTCCACCGACATAATTCTTGTGCAAGTGTATGTGGATGACATTATTTTGGATCCACAAAGGAAGCTTGGTGCGAGGGAGTTTGAGGAGCTTATGAAGGAGAGTTTCGGATGAGTGCAATGGGAGAGATGACTTTCTTTTGGGTCTTCAAGTTCGTGAGAAACGATGGTATTTTTATCGGTCGGGACAAATATGTGAGGACATCTTGAAAAAGTTTGGTATGGAGGGTGTAAGGATCGCCACTACACCTTATGAAGCTCAAAGACAAAGACCAACAATGAAGCCGATCCACCGTGAATGTTCATCCATGCGGGTCTATGATTGGGTCTTTGATGTATTTAACGACTTCCGGGCACGATATTACTTTTCTTTGTGAGTGTTTGTTCACGACATCAAGTTACTCCACCGACTTCCCATCTCAATCTTGTTAAGAAGATCTTTAAGTACCTAAAAGGCCAACCTTTTCTAGGTCTTTGGTACCCAAAGAGTCTCCTTTTAAGTTGGAAGCATATAGTGATAGTGACTATCTTTGGTGCTAATCGGATAGGAGGTCCACCATCGAGGTTGCCAATTCCTTGAAAGAGATTGATTTCTTGGCAATGCAAGAAACAAACTATTGTGGCTACCTCATCTCTTGAAGTAGTATGTTCTTCTTTGCAAATTGTTGTGACGAGTTCTTTGGATTCAAAATCGCTTGTTGGATTATGGGTACAATTTCATGAACACAACAATTTTATTGATAATCAAAGTACCATATGCATTGTTAAAAATCCAGTTTTTCACAATCGAACAAAACATATTGAAATCGTGCACCACTTTATAAGAGATGCATATGATAAAAATTTGATAAATGTGGTCAAAATTCATCCGATGATAATGTGGCGATTTTTAACAAAGGCTTTTGAGGACCAAGGTTTCAACACCTTGTGGTCCATATTGGCATGTTAACCCTTAACGCAAAGTTTAAGGGGAGGCATAGGCCTCGGGGAGGCATATGCCTCGGGGGAGGATTTGTGTATAACTTTGCATTTTGCTATGTAATTTTGTATATTTGGTTGATTTTAACTAACTCTAACCTCGCTAATGTAATCTTAGTGTGTTTCTTTGTTGGTTTGTGTTTTTCTATGTGTTTGTTTTGTTTTGCGTAGAATGTCTGCATTGAGTGTTTTGGTTGAGATATGGTCGAGTACTAAAGCTTGTTTCTTGAATCCTCTTTGGTTTCTTCAAGTGTTGTCTAATGTGGAGTTAAGTGATCCTCGAGTCGTGAAAATGATCTACAGCAATATTGATAACATTCATTCATTCAAGAAGTTGGTGCAGGCGCAGAGTTTGGTTAAAAGGAGTTCGAACATTGGCTAGGAAACATGCTTCAAGGAATACCGATTTAGATCTCAAGGTCGATGAATCTACCTTTATTGAAGTTGGATCTGTTGAAGTTTTTCTGAAGGAGCTCATGTGGTGTTGGTCAATTGGAAAGTCGGAAAGCTTAACACTATTTATAAATTGGATAATCTTGTTCTTGAGTTCAACTTCTTGAAAGACATTCTTCATTTGGTGACTAGACATGATTTGCGAGATGTTTGTATGAACATGTCATTCAAGATTATAAGTTTCATTCAAAGAACGGGTTCTCGTTTATATTTGTTGGGTGATCTTGAGTTATGTTTGATTCTCATTCTCCAAATGGTAAAGGGTATTCTATTTGGAAGAATTCTCATAAGTGGGAGATTGAGAGTTGGAGATTTTATCCTCTGCCTTGTGTTCATGTGGTTCGCACCACATGTGGTATGATTTTGTGTATGCTATCGGATAAGCTTTATCCTTTATCTGTTGCTTTTATGGAACAGTTCTTTGAGACGAAGTTGGAAATGCCTCCTAATCCTGTTGGCAATGATGAACTTCATGCTTCTCAATGTGTTGGTTTGATTAAAAATCAGCTTATGTCACATAAAGGTTCATCTTCTGTGTAATACTTTGTTTATTTTGTAATATTTGTTTTCTTTCTTTATTAGTTTAAAAAAAAAATGTTTTTGGGTATATCTAACTTTTCTTGCAGGTTTGTTGTATACTTTTTATGGTTCTTAACTCACCAGATATACCTTGTGTATATTAAAGAGTTAGCTAGCCCAAAGGGTACAGCTTTGGTAAAGACATATCAAATCTGTTGATAGCTGTAATGGTTTGCTAAAAATCATAGGGTATGCAATCACCCATGCTTCATTGCTGAGTGTTGTATGGTTTTCAATTCACCATGGTCTATTCCTTTTTGGAATCCAAGAATTGGCTAGCCCACATGTATATGGCTTGTGGTAAAGGCAATGGCATTCCATATTTGGTTCTCAATTCACCAATTCTAAGAATTGACTAGTCCCGAGCAAACGGCTACGTGTAAAGACATTTCAAATCCGTTTATATGGTTCTTTGGTTTGCCAATAAATCGAGATGGTTATCGATGTACCATGGTTTACGAACTTAAACATATGGCTACTCCAGTAGTGATGGCTATTGGTAAAGAGACATCAAATCCATTATTTTCAATGATTCACCTCTCACAGGAGTTAACACACCGGATGTGATGAGAATAGTATGAAACTAATTTGTTTTGATGTATCTATTGTCATTTGTTGTCGCAAAGATATGGTGTTTCGAGTTTCTACATCATAGAGATGTTCTTCTTTGGATTCTTTGTTCTTTGTTGTTCGTGCTACAATCCTCTAGAGCTATTTTTGTTAAAGATCTATCGTGAAACCGAACTTAACCAAGTCAAATTCCGCTTTAGGGAGGATTGTTGGGAATTATGTGAAGTCCGGATTATCTTTGAAATTAATGCCAAGTGTTTCTCTCGAAGAAGAGTGGATTCTCGAAGACATAATCTCATCAAGTATAATAGTTATTAGTCATTTTCATGAAGTGTTTATTCCGTGTTTAGTTTATTTAGTGTGGATATACATGAGCTTTATTAGGAAGTGATTGTGTATATCTTATTTAGTTTTATGATTATCGTTTCTTGGGAAACGCGATATTGTTTAGGGTTCCTTGTCTATAAAAGTAACACATTAGAATGAGTTATGTACCGATTGGAAAACCTTTAGTTAATATAAAGATCCATAGAGGATCAAGAAGTTCTTAGTTATTACTTGTGTTTATATTCCATTAAATATAAGTAGTAGAGATTGTCTTTTATTGTGCTTGTGATTACATAGGCATACATAACGATCCACGAGCTCAAGATCTATCAAGGTCTGCTTTTGTTTCAACAAGGATCTTACAACTTCTTCTTGAACCTCGTGTCTTGGGAAAACAAGACTCCATTCTTGAGAGGATCACAAGACCTTCAGAGGCTCCTTCTGCAAGATTTCAGTTCATCTTCATCATCGCTTGCTTGAACAACTTCCATCATAGAAGTAGTTAATGGTGTATCGGACCTCTAAATAGATCACTTCTTCTAGCCATAAAAGTAAAAATCTTGGATTGTTGAACAATAACGTAATAAGTCCAGAGGCTTAGGTACATCATCAAGTTGTTTGTTCGTAAAACTTGTACAAACCTCGGGATACATTAACCATTTTGAACCATGATGGATGCGACATGCCATCAAGAATTAGCCTTGAAAAATTAAAATACGATCCGTAGCTAATCCCACCATAGCGTATGCTATATTAGACCCAAATTGCTCCCAAGAAGTACTTTTAGCACTAATACAATGTAACAATACATGTATTAAAACTTCCATTGAGGACAAACAACTGCATTTCGAATGTTTGTTCTGTTAAAGAACCTTCATAACCAATATGCCCAAAAGTTTCCCAAATCAATTCTTTGGCAAAACGAATAGCACCATCATTATCATTAAACAACAAATCTTCTAATAGATGCTTAAGTAATCTTCACAGCTTCTTCTAACAAATTGAGCCCTAATATAAATTCTTCATTCTCCATGTTTTCTCTTAAGAGTCTCAAAATTCTTGAATCCATGGCTCAATAATATTCGCTCCACTAAAAAGCATAACCGATGGGCGACCAGCTTAGATAATCAATAATATCATGAAACGCCTCATTATCTTCAGTCTTGTCTAAATTAGCTACCATATTGTGCTTTGAAACAGTAGGTCGATTCGCCATTGGTGATTATGGAAGCACAATAAGAATTGAAATCGAATAAGAATGAGAGAAATATGGAAACGATGCTAATGTATGAATATAAGAGGGAAAATCGGAAAGTAGTTATTTATAGGTGAGATTTGAAAAATCACTGCCCAAAATAAAACAACCATTAGCATTAATTACCCCTCAATATAACCGTTGGAACAGTACTTTAATACGACAAACAGTATTTTCCATGTATGCAGACTTTCCCAAAGCAAGATTTTCCAAGCAAAGATTTTCGGAAAAATAGTACTTTGCCAAATTCCTCCATAGAAACTAAGTATTCATAATTATCCTCCCTCAGCACTACATGACTATACTAACACCTTATAGTCCTCCCTCAAATGTAGCTTAGTAGTTAATCATGCCAATACTCACCACCAAGTGATTGAATCTTGAAACATCAAAGCCTTTGGTGAGTAAATCACTACATTGTCATATATGTGAACCTTAACAACATTAATGAGCATGTGCTCATAACAATCTCGATAAAGTGATGCCTAATCAATGTGCTTGGTCTTGAATGACAAACAGATTTTTCACAATACAAATGGTACTCTCATTATCAATATTGATAGGAGTATTTTTGAAATTGAACCCATAGTCCAAGAGTTGATTCTGCATCCACAAAACTTGTCCACAACAACTTGCGGTAGCTACATATTCAACTTTCATAGATGATGTTGTCGCAATTGTACGCTTCTTGCATTGCCGTGAGACTAACCTTCTTCCAAGATATTGACATCCACCGCTTGTTGATCTTCTATCATAATTATCACCGCATAATCACTATCCGAAAAAGCTTCTAAGTGAAAAGGTGACTCTTTTGGATACCACAACCCCAACTTTGGTTGTTGTTTTAAATAATGTAAGATTCTCTTTATCGCATTCATGTGAGAGATCTTTGGTGAGACTTGATATCTTGCACATAAACAAACCGCAAACATGATATCGTGCCTTGATGTAGTAAGATACATAAGAGAGCCAATCATTGATCTCAGATAACTTGACTTCAACAGTCGTCCATCTTCATCTTTTCCCAATGAATTGATAGATTTAATAGGTGTTGTAACAAACCTTCATATCATCAAAATTAAACTTCTTAAGTATGTCAAGAACATACTTGTCTTGACCGATAAAAATTATTTCCTTTGACCGCTTAACTCAAGTCCTAAAAGAAAGTTAACTCTCCCATTGAACTCATTTGAAATTCCTTCGCATCACCGCTCAAACTCCTTAACCATGGACTGCTTGGTAGTCCCAAAGATGATATCATCAACATAGACTTGAACTAACATGATATCCTTCTTGTCTCTCTTGATAAACAAAGTCTTGTCTATAGCTCCCCTCCTGTATCCATGTTGTAATAAGAATGTAGAGAGCCTCTCATACCAAGCTCGAGGTGCCTGATGAAGGCCATAAAGAGCCTTGACTACCTTTTAGACTTTGTTTGGGTGTTTAGGATCTTCAAAACCTGGAGGTTGTTTCACATACACCTCTTCTGTAATAGTACCATAGAGAAAGGCACTCTTGACATCCATTTGGTAAACCTGAAAACCCATGTATGAAGCAAAAGCAAGAAATATTCTAATAGCCTCAATCCTTGCTACAGGAGCAAATACTTCATCATAATCTACTCCTTCTTCTTGTCTATAGCCTTGAGCTACTAACCTTGCCTTGTTTTTGATAACATTGCCTCTTTCATCTCTTTTCACTCTGAAGACCCATCTGGTGCCAATAACTCTCTTCCCATCTGGAAGATCACATAAAACCCAAACTTCTTGAAGTTTAAATTGAAGAAGTTCTTCCTGCATAGCTTCAACCCAGCTTTCTTTAGTCAAAGCTTGAGCAATATTCTTGGGTTCCTCTTGAGAGATGAAACAAGTAAATAAGGTGTTTGATGGTCCTTATGATTCACTGTTTGTTTATACACAAAGCTAAGTAAAGCATTGTGAGGTTTTGTGAAACCCTTAGCTTTGTGTCTTGTCATAACTCCGTAGTAGATGGACCAATGATTTGATCGCTTGGATGATTCTTATGAATCCGTAAGATTGGAGACTTTGGAACTCCATATGCATCATCCAAGTTAGTATAATCAACACCTTCATTGGAATCGAGAAAATACCTTCATCTTCAAGCTCATCATCGCTTTCTTGTAATCCGTGCATGATAGGATCATCCAAATCATCTAAAATATCACAACAGTGCGAAGATTTTGGTCGAAAAGCACCGCAAGGCAATCGTGAGAGTACTCAGCCTTGTTCTTCTTCTTTGCCTCTTCATAAGCTCTCCTTTGTTCATCGATGTAAGAATGTGCTAATACATCTTGAAGAAGCATCCGATTAAGTTCCTCTTGAATAGATTGATCCTCGTGAGATAATGAGGATTGTGGTGCAACAAGATTTTGTTTGGAGAATCAAGATTTTGCTTGGGAACATCAAGATTTTTTTTTGGACTTACTGTGATCTTTATCGTGAACAACATCGTGTCTAATATGAACTCCATGAACAACATATTGTAAATCTTCTCCATTATGCATAGGTTGATTTTCTTCTCTACAGTACATAATTCATTGAAGGAGTTAAAACCTCAAGATCAAACATCCAATCGGGACCTTTACCTTTCTCATTGTCTTGATCTTCTAAAAACTCAACATGAAGACAATCTTGAATCTTCTTAGTAACTCGTTGTACACTGAAAGCCTTTATCGTTAGTGCAATAACCCAATAAGTATCCTTCTTCGACTTGCCATCAAACTTCCCAGATTATCAATGGTGTTTAAAATAGTAAGAGGACATCCAAAAGGCTTCATAAAACTAATGTTGGGTTTATTTCCCAAGAATTCATAGGGAGTCTCATCGAGGTTTGGTGACAAAGACTCATAAGTACATAGCATGCAAGACTTACTTTCCGCCCAAAATTGAATAGGAGATGGGAATCGCTAGCATTGTCCTTGCCGCTTCAATCAAAGTCCTATTCTTCCTCTCTCGCAACACCATTTTGTTTGTGGTGTTCTAGCAATACTAAATTCTCATTTTATGCCTTTATTTGCACAAAAGTCATCCATAGGCTTGTTCTTGAACTCGCCCATTATCACATCTAATACCTCTAACCTTGAGTCTCAATTGATTTTCAAGAGCTATTATGAGAGTCTCAATAGCATCAAAAGTATCATCCTTAAAACCTAAAAAGAAACCCAACCTGAATCTCTGCAATCATCTCAGAACAACCAAGCAGACTTTTTCTTATTTAAACTTGCCACGAGACAGTCCAAATAAATCCATATGTAACACCCAATGGTTCTCTAATAGTTCTTTCCTCAAGCTTCTTGCGGAAGCTTTGTGTTGTTTACCCTTCTTGCATGCCAAGCATGATTGATCATTCTTGTAAGTCTTTGAAGGTAAACCTCTAACTAGATTGCCTTTGACCGCTTTGTTGATATTCTTGAAATTAACATGGCCCAATCTTCTATGCCATTGATGTGCCTCTTCGGATGTTGCTTTAGCCACCAAACATGTTGCTCTTCCATAAGAATATAGACTCTTCATGTCTAAACTATACACATCATTTGTCCTTGGAACTCTAAGTACTACCATGTCATCATCAATGTGTTTAAATTGAGAGGAAAGGATGAGACATTCTGTGTCGATGAATAACACAGGATGCTTTTATCACAAATTTGAGAGACCGAGAGAAAGTTGAATTTAAGCTCCTTCACATATCTAACATTCTCAAAGTCAATAAGCCCCGCTTTGATAGTTCCTTTTCCAAGAATCTTTCCTCCATTGGGATCATTCCCAAATGCAACTCTTCCTCCACTAATATTTCTAAAATCGACATAATCTCTTTGTCTCTGTCATACTTCCGAGCAACCACTATCCACAATTAGATGATCTTTAAGCTCCTCTTCCGGGTTGCCTCGCACACAAAGAAAAAGTTAGTGATTTTGAGGAACCCAAGCCATGATGACTTGTGTTCCCTTGTGGAGTTACAAACTCAAATTCTTTGAGTATGTAATTCCACTTTCTTTCAAACGATGATCCAAAATTATCTTATGATCTTTAACATGTGGATTTTCAAAACTTTCGGTTTTCAAAATAAATCTCTTTCACCGATTATTAGCATTTTCTTGTATCACAAAACATCGATTCACTTTTGTTGAAAGTACTGTGTGTCCCTTAGTAGTACCTTCCTCTTAACCCATTCTGGTTTAACACGTGGTTCCCGTGATCTAGATCCCTCTCAGATATTGTAATACCTTCTAGGTTGATAGTGAGATCTCCTAGGATTCCTATTCCAAATAGTGTGATCAAGACCTTGTTTTGGCCGCAAAGACTTTGGAAAGTATTGTGAGATCTTCAAGGTTTTGAAAAGGTCTTCTCGATGTGGTATCTATGATCCGGTGTGAAGTTTCGTGATTAACCCTATTTGAATTATTCCAAACCGGTTTATGCTCTCTAGGTGTGTGATTGGCGGATCTGTTCTTTGGAAATTTGCTAAGATATTCTGAGTGTCGATCACAATCTTTGATTAAGTGATTAGGATTATAACACACAAAACACGCTTTTGACCCATATGTCCAAAGTGATTTCTTCTATGTCTATGCCCAAAATTATTCTCGCTTCTTGGTGAATGATAAAACCCGTTTTGACCAAAGTTATCCCCAAAAGGTTTAGCAAGATCTTTTTGAAAAGGTTTTGCGTATGTATCGTGTTGAGCAAGACTTTGTTTTAAAGGTACCGCTTGATTTTGAACATTATTTTCAACAACTTCTTTGGGTTTTCGCACCTAGATTGAGCTACAAGCTTCTTCCTAAACTCTAGACTATCTACTCCAAAGCGAGAAACATCAGGCCTTATGGGTTGATGACTAATGGGATGTGGGACAGCATTATATCCCTTGTCTTTCTTATACTCAGGAGGTGGTTCACTCATTGAGCCCTCATTACTAGATGTATCTACATAGTTAATGAGTTCATCATCACTAGTGGTTATGTCCTCAAAATCACCTATATCCTGATCACTAGGTTGTTTTTCATCTATGTTATCAAAGTTCATACCAAAACCTAATCCAGTTCTAATGTATGCTCTTCTTTGTTTTTCAACATAAGTAACATGGGATGCACTGTATTCATTCCAGCATCAAACTTTTTAATGATCATCTCTCCTTAGTTAATTTCTCAATTTCAAGAATTTTACGCTTTAGTTTACATTCACTAAGTTTTAACCGGTAGTCCTGCTCATTATTTTCATGAGTTAATATTTTGGCTTCCATAGACTCTAAAGTGATTTGATAACCTCGCTACCTCGCACCTAGCCCTAACACAATTATCTCTTTCAATCACATAATCATAAGTAATTTTAGATAAAACTCATACAGTTTGAGCATACCTCGTAGATAGGAGATCGAGTTGGTGAAGTAGCCACCATAGCAAGAAGAACAGATCATCTTCACTTTCTTTGCTCCAATCAAATCCTCCAAAGCCATCATTAGATTCCAAAGCAAGATGTTCAGTTCTTCTTCAAAAGCAAGCTCCAAATTCAATGCTTCCACCGTGTCTTCAACTACATCTTCCATCGTGACCATACAAGAAGTCACCGGTTCATCATCAAATTCTTCACCCAACCAACTGATAACTTTTCTTGAGCAACCAAAGCCTTTGTTTCAAGAATTGGAATTTCTTTGAGCTCAAGTTTGGCTTCTCGATGTTCTGTTTGTTGATACTTAGCAAACCCGCACTCCTTGCAAAGTGACCGCTTTTGACAATTGAAGCATTCAATTTGGGATTTGTCAAAAGTTATTCCTTGTTTTGGTTTGAAATCAATACTTTTGCCCTGCCTTCTTCATGTACTTTTTGATCCTTGCATGATCATAGCAACTTGCCACCGATATCAATTTCTTCAAGTGCATCTTCTTCAACTGTGCTAGATCCTCTTCATAAGTGACAGTAAACCGCTTGTTGTGCAAAGAAGGAGCACACAACTTCATCCGAGTGCAAAGTGGTAGATGGTGGGGCTCATTGAGCATATGAAGGGGTTGTAAATGCAAGATTTGAGAAACAAGATTTTGAGGAGAAGAAGATTGAAGTATCGCTCTTCTTTTCGTATGATAGAAAAGCAATACTGTGAGATTTGGAATTTGGTTGACCACTCATCTCATGTTCATACACCTTCGCTGATGATAGAGATCATCAAAGTCCATGACATCCAATCCTTGTTGTCCTCGATCATAGTAGCAATCACATGCCATGTAGATGGCAAGCTCCTTAGAAACTTCAAATTAGCATCCTCAATCGACACTTCGCCTTTGTATAACTCCAACATGTTGAGGAGATTTTGAAACCTATCATATGCAAGATCAAGATTCTCTCTTCACCAACTGTGAAAGTTTCAAACTGCTGTTTCAAAGAAATTTCGTGCATCTTCTTAGAGGCTTCATTCCTCCAAATTGGTCTTGAGAGCAGCCAGAGTCGCTTAGCATCTTTAGCATCATGAAATTTTAGAAGATGACCATCCGAATGGCGAGATAAGAGAATGTTTAGTGCCTTTTCTTGATTCCTTAGGGTTGTCGCGGTAAGACCGCTTTGGTGCTATTGGTTGTCCAGAATATTAATGGGTTCTCAGAACTACTTCATTCCCATTCACAATTACATTCCATAGAGCATGGTTTGTAATGGCAATATACTTGCCTCATCTTCATGCACCGAGATCATATTCTCCTTCTTAATTATTGGAATTCTAAGTGAGGTGATTGAGGGTGGTGGAACGACCAAGAGACATCTTGAATATTGTTGAAGTAGGATTTCTTCCTAGTCGTAGTTTCCACACAAGCTCGATACCACTTGTTGGATCGATATACTTTAATCAAACTAACTTTAACTAGCTTGTTAAGGTTTAATAACCTCGGATAAATCCTAAATTATTAACAAAGAAACACCGAGCAATCTTTATCAAGTACGCGAATTTACTTAACAAAGCTAAGAAGAATAACTTTTATTATAAACTCTAAATCGCTTATTATGCGATACTCTAAACAACTCTAAGATTATCGAACTTCTCTAATATACTAAATAACTTGTGAATTAAGTAACTCTAAAACTCATAGACTCAGATCACTAATGCCAATCTAGGAGTCCTTTTATAGGCTCAAGGATATCCTAGTCGGTTTACAATTTGTATTCTTGTCGACAAGTAATCTAAACATAGAATACAATACTTTCCATAAACGAATATATGAGTTCTTTGTTCTTGCAAGACTTTGACTTCATAGTGCGATGCTTTGACTTTGTCTTTAGCAAGATTTGACTCTTTGACTTCTTCCAAGATTTCTGCGCTTACAAGATACTTTCATATCTTCAGTACTTTCATATCTTCAGCACTTTCATATCCCAACAAATCCCCATTCAACAATAGGAGGGTTGATGAATGGGAGGAAAGAATGAAAATGGAGATTCGACTACCAACAATCAAGTGGTTTCACTTAAGGGTTTCAATCAATAAAAAGGTGTTTTCTTTAATTATTGATAGTTATGGGGCTAGAAACTTGGTGTCAAGAAAATTCGTCGATTACTTTAATTTTCCAATAGAAACTTGTTTGGTTGGAGGTCATGAGGTTTGTAGGATTCTGATTTTTATTGGTAAATTCTACAAGGATGAGGTAATGTGTTATTTGGATGATACAGAGGATTGCCATATTCGGTTGGGAAGGTCATGGCGACAAGAAGTTCAAGGTTTTTAAGATCTAGGGCTCAATCTTTATTTTTTCTTATGGGAAGGAAAGAAAAATGCTACGGTTCCATCAAAGGGAAAATCACAATTACCAAAGGCCGAGGTTATGGTGGAAGAAAAGATTTTGAAGGATGAAGTTGTTGAAGAGCAAGTTGAGAAAATCCAAGAATCTAAAGTCACTTCACAACATGAAGAAAAAATTTCAACTTTAGTGTTGGAAACAACAAATAAAGTTGGTACCTTGAAAACTTGTGAAGAAGAAGGATTTCAATGGTGAAGAAGATGTGAAGGATTTTGAGGGTGAACTAAACATGCATTTCGAAGGCGAAAAAGATTTAAAGGTTTGTGATTTTAATTGTGGGTTTATTACAAATATGCTTATCACAAACCCAACTAAGTTTTCAATGGCAATCAAAGAGACTATCTTAATTGCAAGTGAAGACTTCGGAATTGTTATTAAGAAGTGCATAACTCGACATTTGAGGTTATGGGGTGATCGTTGGGAAATTACTCGAGTTAATGTAAAGCGCAAATCTACCCAAGATAAGGTTCGACGTGAGAAGATGTTCGAGGTAGATGAAGCTTTTGATAGCAAGAACTTGAGGGTGAGTTCTTCTAAAGTGAAGGGGAATGATGCGAACAGGATTCAAGGTCGAGCAACTTAGTCTTTTGCTAAACTACGGTGTAACTTCGAAGCCATGTTTACGCCGTAACCTATGTTTAAATTTCGGTATCCATTATGTGAAGAAGTTACGCCGTAACTGATTTACCCAATTACGCCATAAATAGGTTATGTTTAGTTTCCATTCTGTCTCTTTGTCTTTGTCTTCAGTGCTTTCTTTGCGAGGGGAAAAGGGTCTTGTGTCATTTGTGTTCTTTCTTGAGTCCATCCATCTTTTTTCTTCATACTCGTGTCCAGTGGGGAGGGTAAGGATTTCCAATGGGAGAAGGGCATTATGTGATTTTGCCTTGTTTGGATATATGACCTTGTTGAAAGTAATGGGGGTTTTGGCGGGTAAAAATCTTTGATGCCCTAATTTTTGTTATCCAATTAATATCTTGACTAGGAAAGGGGGTGGGGGTTTGACCTTGGGTAAATATTTAATAGGGTGAAGTGGTGATGTGGATTGGGTTTGGTGGTGAAGTGGTTCGGGTATGATAAATATTTGGGCCAAAAGGGATATTTTAGACTTGGATTTATATACAATAAATAATGGGTTGACGTGGCCCATTAAACTTTGAATAGAGTTTCAGGACCGCTTTTCCATACTCAATCCGATGCCGTATCTCGAGGTTGACTTTGACTCCGTTTTGTCTTGACCAAATTTGGAAATGTTGTCGAATCAATCCGAAAATGTCCATAATTACTCCATTTTCAATCTTTTTGTACCTGAAACACTTAAAACACATTCCAAGGATATTTGTAATATCATTTTATATATTTGGATACTTTTGGTCATTTTTGGGTCTTAAATGTGAGTAAAATGATGAGTGAATGAGCACTCATCACTAACATCTCAAGTTAAGTGAAATAATGAAATAACATCACAATCGTTCTTTATATTTGGCAAAGCTCTCGATTACGATTACCTCCAATAGTTGGTTCTTTTTTTGTTCCTCTTAGTGCTACCTGTTGCAGATCCGTCTTTGGTGTTTGCAATTTTCACCCATAGATGTCTTTTTGCCAAGGTTATAAATAGCATGAGGCGTGGCGTGGTGGCATGACCAGTGTTGGGAATTCTACTAAGTTAGAATTTTGCTGATGTTTCTGCCGAAGGATTCTGCTAAAGTTCTATGTTTATGCTGAAGAACAGAATCTGCTGAAGTTATATGGAGCGTAGTTTGTTTCTGCGGAAATAGTTATTCCGTGTTTTCTATAGTTAGTTAGGATATGCATGAGCTTTATTAGGAAGTGATTATGTATATCTTATTTAGTTTTATTATTATACGTTTCTTAGGAAACAAGTTAGGGTTCCTTGTCTATAAAAGGAACACAATAGTATGAATGATGTACCGAGTTGAAAAACAAAGTTTTAGTAATATAAAGATCCATAGAGGATCAACGTGTTCTTAGTTATTTGTGTTCGTACTTATATTTGATTTTCGCTAAAGAATATAAGTCGTAGAGATTGTCTATTAGTTTGTTTGTGATTACATAAGCAATACTAACGATCTGCGAGTGCTGAAGATCTATCAAGATCTAACGAATCAACAAGTGGTATCAGAGCCTCGAGAGAGTCTCTACGATACTAAGAACAATCTTTTCTAAATCACCCATACAACCAAAACAACATACACCATGCCTGGATCAGATGACGGTATGGATGTCACCAACAACCAAAACACCACCCATCTGCAACAACTAAGTCTCTCGAACAAGAACGCTAAGTTTCCTTACCTAAAGAAGGAAGAATATGATTTATGGGCAATGAAGATGCAAACCTGATTTCCAACATTGATTGGAATATGGGAGATTGTAAGGAAGGAAGCAGTTTGAAGAGGACTACCACGATGTTGATGGTAACATGACTTTCGCTCCTCCTAAAAGCTGCCAAGAGTTCTTGGTGGTTGAGAGAAACCAAAGTGAAAACGATTCTTCTTCAAGCTATTCCCGAGGATCATTTGAGTGATTTTCACTTCATGCAGATGCTAAGGATATATGGTTGGCTATTAAGGCCAAGTTTGGAGGAATGAGGAGTCTAGGAGAATGAGAAAATCGATCTTTGAGACAACAAATTTGAAGAATTTCAAATCTAGAGGAAGGAATTCACAAGGGCTATGACAGTTTCACAAGATTTTAAGTCGGCTTGAATCGGCTTAAGGCAAAGCCGATAATGATGATTGTAATTCTAAGTTTTGAGATCTTTACCTCAATCCTGGCTACAAGTGAGCATTGCTTTCAAAACTAAAGGTGGGCTGGATATGCTTACTTTTGATGAGCTGTACAACAAACTTAAAGCTCTTGAGCATGATGTAAGAAGTCCTTATCGTACATCCTCCACTGCTAGTCACACAGTATTTGTTGGGGCCTCTACCCCTAAGTTGATTCATGCTCCAAGTCCCACTTACTCATCCTCATCTTACACTACCACTCCATCAAGCTCTCACTCTAAATCTAGTGGTGTAATGGAGGATGTGCTTGGATCCTTCTTTGTCGATTATGATCCTCAAAGCAGAACTTGCATATGAGGATTTTGAACAGGTTGACCCACTCGGAGATGGAGGAAATGAAGTTGAAGTGGCAAGTGGCCATGTCTCTATGGATATCAAGAGATTTGAGCGTAAGGTGGGAGGAAGTTTGGATTTCGGGAAGAGATCCATGGGTTTGACAAAAGAAGGTCAAGTGCTTTACATGTCATCGATGGGTCACTTCTCGGAGAGTGCAAAGATAGGAAGTCCGGTGAGAGGAGATATTCTTCCTATCGCCAGAGAATCGGAGGATGCTGGCACTTGACCGGATCCTCGCTATGGTCGTGATGGATGCTAATGTAGACCGGAAGTCGCATGATCGGAGAATGATGAAAGTTCGTGCGATAATATTGGGTTGTTTGGCATGTCAGACTTTGAGGATAGGCATGATCAAATTGCCTTGATGGGTCTCTCTCGTGTACTAAATTGTTTGTTTGGTCAGAGTGAACATTATAATGAACTTAAGGAAGCCTATGATATTTTGAAACCTAAATATAATGAATGCTATGTTGAAGTTGAAGCTTATAAACAAAGCTTTAAAAACATTAGAAAGACAAAAGGTTTGGTTTCAAAAGAATCAAATAGCTTATGATGAGAAAATTAGAGTGTTAGAAAGTGATTTAGAATGTACTAAAAATGACTTAAGGAGGACTGAGAAAGAAAAAGCAGGTGTAATTTCAGAAAATCTTGTGTTGAAAGAGAAATTAGATGAAGAAATAGTTAGACATAAACAATGGCAAAAATCTGGTCTAAATCTAGCTAAAGAACTCTATAGTAGTCAATCTGAGACCTCAGTAATAGGTTTGGGTTTTAAAAAGTATGTAGGATTAGAAGCTAGGTATGATGGGCGAAACTACACCAAAGAGCTTAGCTAACTATGTCAAAGAAGGTGACCTACATGCAAGACGTAGATCTATTAGAGGAATACCTATGCTCGCTGACCTTTCCTCATCGTTGACTTTGATGGATCACATCATCTATATGGCAAAAGTCAAAGACTTGCTGCACTCGATTCGTCATCTAATGATTTTGTCTCTTGCTCGACAAAGGACAAATCTTCCGATCAAGGGTCTACTTCTTATGCCACCGTGATTCAAGTGATAAGTCGGACCAACCCAAGACCTCACCCAAGCCTACCTACAAGCCTATTAGAGTTGCCGCTATGAATCCTCTTCCAAGACGCTTTCCTCAAGACTTGTCTTTCATTCTTTGAATAATAATTACATTAAAACAATTATTTTCATGGTTTTGGTTTGAATACTTACGCTTGTAATAGAACATCTTTTGGTTTGAATAAATCTTCTAAGCAAGACATGTTTTGTGTGTGAAGTAAATTTCATTTAATTAAGGATTGTGATTTTCATGAACAAAGAATGGGTGTATGTGCTGGGAAATCTAGACCAATGTGGACAAATGTTAATGCTATACCACCTTATGTTCCACAAGGAACCTATGCATCTCCTCCTTTTAATTGGAGAAGCTCAGTTGCTAGACCATCTATGCAACCAACAAGTTCATATTTTAAAAATGGTTATTGGCCTGGATATGTTGACTCAATGAATGCTGGGAAGGGTTATAGGGATACTGCTGTGAAGCCCTCAGCAGGTTGTTCTTGGACACAAAAGGGACCTAAATTTCAATGGAAACTCAAGAACAATAGTGGATCTTATAAATCTACATGGCCTCAATCTAAAGATCCACAAGGCAGGTTCAAGTCAGTAATGACTTGAGCCTCAATAGTGTACTAATTTTTGTATATATTTTTGTTGTTGTTGTAGGATCATCCTCTTAAGCACAAGGAAGTTGGCATTGTTGATAGTGGTTGCTCAAGGAGCATGTCGGAAACGTAGATATGATGCATAATTTCATACCCATAGAGGAGGAGGCAATGTAACCTTTGGTGGAAGTGATGGTAGAATCACCGGAAAGGGACCATCAAAACACCTCAACCGGACTTTGAGAATGTGTACTATGTCAAGGAACTACAACATTTCAACTTGTTCTCGGTCTCACAAATCTGTGACACAAAGAACAAAGTACTCTTCTACGAGGATGAATGTCTTGTGCTGTCTAAAGACTTTAAACTTCCAGAAGATACATCAATTCTGCTGAGAGTTCCTCGTACTCACAATTTATACACATTCAACTTGAATGATGTTCAACCAGAAGGTGACTTAACTTGTTTGATGGCTAAAGCATCCCTGGATGAGTCTACAAAGTGGCATAGAAGGATGGCTCATGTGAACTTCAAGACCATAAACAAGCTATCTAAACTGGGTCTTGTTGAAGGACTTCCTTCTAAGGTTTTCACCAATGAACATAATTGTTTTACCTGCAACAAAGGAAAGCAACACAGAGCCTCTTACAAAGCTATTACTGTTGTGAGTGTTATCTCAGAACCTCTTCAGTTGCTTCATATGGATCTGTTTGGTCCAACTCAAGTCCGCAGTATTGATCACAAGTACTTTTGTCCGGTAATCAACGATGGATTTAGCGTGGTTTTGTTGGGTGTTCTTTCGAGAACAAAGTTGAAACATCTCCGCTTTAAGAGTTTATAACCCTTGTTGAAAATCACCATAAAAGGTTAAGGGCATCGGGTGTGATAATGGGACGAGTTCAAGAATGCAATCTTGATAGAACTCGTAAGTCTAAAGGAATCAAAGGGACTATAGCACTCCAAGAACCCCTCAACAAAATGGGGTGGTGAAAGAAAGAATAGGACCCTTATAGGCAAAGAAGATCTATGCTTGCGGACTCTAAGTTACCCACTATGTTTTGGATCAAGGTTGGCACGACTTGTTATGTTCGAGCAGGTATCTATCACTAGACCTCACTTTAAGACACCTTATGAACTTCTCTATGGGAAAGTTCACCGCAATACACTACCTTAAACCTTTTGGTCACAAGTGACTATTTTGAATACTAGTGATCCACTGGGTAAATTTGATGAGAAGGATACATTGTGGGTTATTCGGCTCACAGTAAGGCGTATAGGGTATACAATTTGAATGCTAAGAAAATTGAGGAGACTTTGAACCTGAGATTTCTTGAAGACAAGCCTAATGTTCAAGGACAAGGTCATGTTTGGTCTTTTGATCTTGATTACTTAACTGATTATTTGGGTTATTCTAGACATGTGGCTAACCAAAATGCGTGTAAACAAGAGTCTTCTTGGACAAAGTCTTGCTACCATGAATCTTTGATTCGATAGTGAGTTTGAGGATGATGAACATCCTATTATTGTACCTTATTTCTCCCCAACAATTTTGCGGTGAAACTTCTAAAGATCTGGCGATGAGAGTGAAGATGAGTCAACTATGTCAAGACCTTGCTAGGCTTGAAAATAGGAGTATGCGCTAATCTAGAAGTCGAGAGGAATGCCGAGAGAGTGCAAAAGAAGCGGTCGAGTGAAACCAACATTCTGGCGACAAGGATTCTGCTTCTCTAACATCACCAATCTGTTTGAAGGTTATATTGTTTCTACTCCCATATCTACCGAGTGTCCATGCACTTTGGGAACCTTATACACATTTTCCAAGACCTTGGATCTTGGTCATCATCAACCAAAGTCGGCATCTTCACCTCACCTTCCTATGACAATGATTTTGAGCCCACTGTGACTAATCTTGATTCCTCCATTGATGTAAACACCATCGCTACTAAAAGGATCAACAATGCTCATCCACGCCTAATATTATTGGTGATCCTAATGCACCTGTTAGAACTATGGGAACTGTGACAAGTTCTAAATATGGTCAAGTAGCTTTTATCTCTTATGTCTCAAATCAGCAGAGAGACAATCACACAGACTTTGATCATTGTATGTTTGCTTGTTTCCTCTCTCAAGTGGAACCAACCAGTGTTACTCAAGCTCTTGAAGATTCAAGTTGGTTGAAGCAATGCAAGAAGAGATGCAACAATTTCAAAATCAGCAAGTTTGGATCTTGGTACCACTACCTGATGGCAAGTATGCAATTGGGACTAAATGGATTCTGAAGAATAAGAGAGATGCAAGGGGTGTTGTTATTAAAAATAAAGCAAGATTAGTGGCTCAGGGGTTCAGACAAGAGGAGGGGATTGATTATGATGAAGTATTTGCACCTGTTGCTAGAGTAGAGGCCATTCGTATTTTCTTGGCCTATGCATCTTACATGGGTTTTATGGTGTATCAAATGGATGTTAAAGGTGCATTTCTGTATGGTGAAATAGAAGAGGAGGTTTATGTCACTCAACCTAAAGGATTTGAAGACCCAGACCATCCAAATCATGTTTACAAGGTAGTTAAAGCTCCCTATGGACTACATCAGGCACCAAGAGCCTGGTATGCTAGGCTCTCATCATTTCTACTGAAGCATGGCTATAGAAGAGGTGCTATTGATAAAACACTTTTCCTGAAGAAGAATTCCAAAGACATTATTCTTGTGCAAGTTTATGTGGATGATATCATATTTGGGTCCACTAAAGAAGCTTGGTGCGGGGAGTTTGAGGAGTCGATGAAGGAGAGTTTCGGATGAGTGCTATGGGGAGCTTACTTTCTTTTGGGTCTCCAAGTTCAGAGAAACCCGATGGTATCTTTATCGGTCAGGACAAATATGTGAGGACATCTTGAAGAAGTTTGGAATGGAAAGTGTCGGGCCTTACAACACCTTATGAAGCCCCAAATTCAAGACAAACAATGAACCGGATCTACATGAATGTTCATTTATCTGAGATCTATGATTGGTTCCTTGATGTATCTAATGACTTCTAGGCTGACACACTTTTGTCTTGTGAGTGCTTGCTCTAGACATCAAGTCACTCCACTTGCTTCCCATCTGAATGTTGTCAAGAAGATCTTTAAGTATTTGAAAGGCCAACCCATTTAGGCCTTTGGTACCAAAAGAGTCTCCTTTTAAGTCGGAAGCATATAGTGGCAGTGATTATCTTTGGTGCAAATCTGGATAGGAGATCCACAACCGGAGGTTGCCAATTCCTTGAAAGAGATTGATTTCTTGGCGGTGCAAGAAACAAACCATTGTGGCTACCTCATCTCTTGAGCGAGTATGTGGGCTGCCGCTAATTCTTTGTGGAAAGGTTCTTTGGATAAAAATCAATTGTTGGATTATGGGTATAACTTCATGAACACAACAATTTTTATTGATAATCGAGTACCATATGCATTGTTAAAATCCGCCACACGAGAACTAAAAATATTGAAATCGGGCACCACTTTATAAGAGATGCATATGAAAACATTTGATAAAAGTGGTTAAAATTCATCTTGATGATAATGTGGCGGATCTGTTAACAAAGGCTTTTAATGGACCAAGGTTTCAACACCTTGTGGTCCATATTGGAATGTTAACCATAGCGCAAAGTTTAAGGGAGGCATAAAACCTCGGGGAGCCATATGCCTCGGGAGGATTTATGTTGTAAACTTTGTATATTGTTTTGTATATTTTCTAACACTAACCACTAATGTTTTGTGAGTTTGGTTTGGTTTGTGTGTTTCTTTGTATTTGTTTTTGCACTAAGTTCTTCAAGTTTGGTTCATTAGAGAATGGTCAAGTAAGCTAGAAGCATGTTTTCTTCCTAAGTGAGCAAATTGAGCAAATTGTTTCTCTTGGATGATAAATCTTTGAAGTGATCAAATTACATCTCGAAGACAAGCACTTGAAGTTAAATTGATCATTCATTCAAGAAAGCAGATTTCTGACTTACGACTTCTGATTACAATCAACTTCATATGGAAATACAAGATCGGTTCTATACAAGATCTACTTAACCTATTCTAGCTCCTATCATCGCTCAGCCTATATCTTCTATCCCGATGGTTTGGATATGCATGACCGATCTGACGAAGAAGCTAAGGATGAAAATGGGAAGGATGGATTAAGGAAACCGAAGATGATGAAGATGAATACATATTTCCTTTGTGCTTCATCTCTGGTTTCACCAAAACAATCAATCCATCTTCCTTTACCCTTCCCTTTACGATATGTGATGAAGCACCAAAACACAGTGCAGAAGACCAAGAACCACCTCTCGTCCTTTGGGAGTGGTGGATTTCTATACGTGGTCTTGTTTGGGGTTGGGATGATGAAGGTTGTCCTTTCTTTGCTTCTCTCTAACCAATCTATTGAAGATTGGCTCTAGGCGCTCGAGAATCATCCGATCCTCTTGATGATTCGTAGGATCTACCACATCGTCATCTTCTCGAAAAAGGGAGAAAGGGTGATTTTCTAGGTCGCGGATATGGTTGAGGAAAGTAATAAAGCCATGGGTTAGCATCATCACTGATGATGATGATGATGATGATGATGAGGATGTGAGGTTTATTACTCGTTGATTCCACATTGGTGATTGGTGTTGATTGGAGGGTTTTGGTGAAATTAGGGTTTGTGATGAGAATTGGGGTAAATGATATGTGTGAAGTGTGCATTGGGATTGTTATATAGACGGATTCGAGGTTTAATGTAATTTAATGTGAGTTGGGTGTACAAGAATGCTCCGGATATTTACCGATGATATTTTTATCTTGGGTGGTTTCTTTGAAGTGAATTACTTGTTGATTGACCGTGTTCTTTGAAGTGTTACTTGGTCAAGGGTAGAGTTGAAATACACGTAAGATATGGTCAACAAAAGTTCCGATATTTTTGACTATAATTTTGGCAATTTCTACCAATTCATTATTTGCATATCCTTATTTCAAATTAAACGATTCCCTCCACATACGCTTCAAAACACTTCCGGTTGTGTGATTCTTAACCCTAAATTACAATTTTACACATGGCACTTCAATTGAAGAAAGATCATAATAAAGTTGCTTTTAGGGAAAAGCTAAGGGTGATGATTTGTATGAACCAATGGTGGAGTTCTTGAAGAGATCAAAGATTCATTATGCTTTAACGCATTCTCCTAATGTGATATATGAATCATTGGTTACACGCTTTGGGCATCTGTTTGAAAGACGGAATGATCGTAGATCGTAGCTAAGATTGATGAAGCAGTATGTTGTAAGAGGAGTTGATAAGAAGAAAGCTTCGCTTGGATGATGTGAATGGGATTTATCACTCTAATTCGGTGGAGATACTTACTGGGCTGAGAGCTATTGGATACAGGGGTACCAGGACTGATATATGGTTCAAGAATCAATTGTGTCCTATGTGGAGGTTTTTGGTTCACACGTTGCTTCAGTGCATAAGGAATAAATCAGGAGGATGGGACCAACTTTCTACTCAATTGGGATGTGGTATTGTATGTCTTTCTCAGGGGTTAACTTATAACTTTTCTAGGTTTATTTTTGATAATTTGGTTGAAAATATTCATAGTAAAAAGCATAAGTTTTTTGTGTACCCTAGTTTTTGCAAATGATTTTGGACATTACTACCCAAGCCCAAGCCTTTTGTCCCATAAGAGCTTTGTCTTCTAAACTGTTTGCTTCTATGAAAACTAATTATGAGGGGGAACATCATCCTTTGCTAGCGGCTATGTTGCCTCAAGGCAATGAGGCTGCTGATGAGGGGAATGTTGTTGGTTCTTCACCTTCTACCAATGCTACTGATGGTAATCCTTCAGTTGCCATTGATGAGGGCCCTTCTACTACTGCTGAAGCATCTCATGTTACTCCTGACCTACCTCCACCTATACCTTCACCTAGACCTAGTCCATCACCTACTCATGTTGATGTGTTTGAGACTGTGCATGATAGACTGACCACACCTAGTCCTGTTAGGAATCCTGTTGATGAAGGTTTTCCTTTCATTGAGCATGTTGATGTTTCTGCTGAAAGGTCCAATGAAGCTCCCATCCACACAGAGCAATTTGCTGGTGGAGCTGAGGATCCTATTACTCTTACTTCTATCTATGATTTGCTCAACAGGACTGTCCAAGAGGTTGCAGATCTGAAAAAGGAGCTTGCAGAGACTAAATCTTCACTTGGTGGTGAGATTGTGGAGTTAAAGAGAAAAGTTAAGAGTTTGGAGGAACAACTTGGGAATTATAGCAAAAGGAAGCTAGATGTTTCTTCTGATGAGGAGGAAGTGGATAATCAATTTAAGTCACTAGATATTTTGGCTAATGTGGCTCAACAATCTACTCTAATGGTTGCTAAATCTGTAAAGCAAAAGGAGCCAATTTTGTGTACTAGAAGGAGGAGAAGGCAATCTTTGAGCACGGATACATTGCAAAGTGAGGATGTTGCAACTACTTAAGAGAATATTGTTGCTGATACTCGTATGATGGATATTGCTCTTGAAGATGGTCCAGCTTCATCTGTGCAAGCACAACCTGCTTCTACACCTTCAGCAGATCATTCTGAAGTTTTTCTTGCTGGAAGAAGTTTTGTTTTGGATCCAGTAGCTGATGTATTTTCCACACCTGTTGAAGATCTGTCTCCACATGTTTCTTCTGATGCTAATCTGGATGTTTCTTCTAAAGTTCCTATGAGTGATACTTCTCCAGTTAATGTAGTTCATAAGTCTGTTGATCAAGGGAAAGGAGTAATTATTGAAGATGAGCTTGGTCCAGGTCTGGTTAGTGAACAGGAAAGGCATTCACAAGAAAGAATGTTAGCTGCGTGTGCAAACTTGAAGAAAAGTGATGAATTGGCTAAACAGATTGCAGCTGAGTCTACTTCTAATTTGCCTCCTGAGAGACGAAAACAACTGGATGATTTGGCTACTCAGATTCCTGTTGCATAATGGGATGTTTATACTCAGAAAGCTGTTTCTAATCCTACACTTGCTCAGAGTATATCAGGTGCAGACTTTGACAGTGAAAATTTTGTTGCACAAATGGTAAATCTTGGACGAAAACGAAAGCAAGAGGCAGCTGACAAAAAGAAAGCTCTTACTGCTCAAAAAGCTAAAGCTAGAAGAGAGAGACCACCTACTCCTGCCCAAATGAAAAAATACATGAGAACTATCGTTCTTCATCGAGTTGTACTATCTTTAATTACGGTATGAAAAAGAGGCAAGTATGGGCTTTACGATGATGATTTGCGAGAGAATATATCAAAGGATTGTAAACAGACTTCACCATCTTCTAACAAGAGAATTGTTGATCATACAGATGCTCCAGTGAAGAGGTCTAAGACAGTTGAGATTGTAGATAATTTTGATGATGTTCCACCAAGGATGGATTCTCTGTTCTTACTCCTTACATCTCTCGCACTATACCTTCACCGAAAGGGTTCAATCTCTGAACCACAAACTATTTCTTCTGACATTGCCTAGTGTTAAGAAGGTCAGCGTGATAATTGATCTAGAAGGAGAAGATATGGGAAAGAAAGCTGAAAGAGCAGCTGCTAAAGCTAAGAAGGCCAGAGTAATACTTGAGAGAATGTATGAATTGAGAGGTATTGTTCTAGTTAAGTCTACTTCTACTTCTTCTACTCATGCTAAAGATGTACCTGAAGCATCTGAGGATGTACCATCTATGGAGATTTATATACCTGGTTGGAGGATGAAAAGAATGTCTAAACGAAGTCACACTACTTTAAGGCGATCTGTGAGATCAGATGAGACGTATACTTCTAAGATTCATAAGTCTCTCAGAGCTAGTTCTTTGGATCTAAAAGCTGCTGATTCAACTTTTATTCAAGAAGGATATGTTGTTGTTTTTCCTGAAGGATCTCATGATGTGTTGATTAATTGGACCTTGACTGATGGGGAGCTTAATACTATTTATCGTCTGGATTATTCTACTCTGAAGTTCAACTTCTTGAAGGAAATATTTCATCTGGTGGATAGGCAAGATTTAACTACTCTGTATGGTCTTGTTACTAAGCATTATGCTATTCATTCACCATGTGGTTACGGTTTATTTTGTTGGGTGATCTTGAGTGTTGTTTGATTCTCAATCTCCAAATGGTAAAGGGTATCATATTTGGAAGAATTCACATCATTTGGAAGATTTTATCCTTGCCTTGTGTGCATGTGGTGGAGACAAAGGGTGGGATTCTTGTTTGTATGTTTTCGATAAGATTTATCCCTTGTGCGTAAGGCGATGGAAAGAATGCTTAGACGAAGTTGGAAGTTCCTCCGGATCCAGTTGGTAATGATAAGTTGCTTGCTGAACAATGTGTTGGAATCATTAAGACTCAGCTTTTGCAACATAAAGCATCATCTTGATTATGGTATTGTGTATAGTTTGTAATATTTGTTTTCTTTGATTGTTAGTTTTAAAAATATATATATATATATATTGTATATTTTTGGTTTGTCTAACTTTTTTTGCAGGTTTGTTGTATATTGTTGATGGTTATTGACTCACCAGATGTACCTTGTGTATATCAAAGAGTTAGCTAGTCCAAAGTACAGCTTTGGTAAAGACACATCAAATCATTGATAGGCGTAATGGTTTGCTCAAAATCATAGGGTATGCAACCACCCATGCTTAATTGCTGAGGGTTGTATGGTCATCAATTCACCATGGTTTATTCCTTTTTGGAATCCAAGAATTGGCTAGCCCACTTGTATATGGCTTGTGGTAGAGGCATTTTTTTTTGGGTAAAGGGGAGTAATCCTGCACCCTGGTAAATATATTAACCAAATAAACGTTTAAGTACAATGGATATGAGTGAAATCCCATATCTCAGCCTGTTACATAGGCATAAAGCTTACATAACAAGATACTTCCAATTCTCTAAACAAGAAAATAAACCACTACTCAAATGATATTATATGACACAACACTAACATTACTTCCTAGGACCTTGAAACGTTGTGCCATACATGGCATTAAAGGAATCCAAATTCCGGAAGATCACGAACTGTTTCGCATAGTCATCAAAGTCATAGTCATCATACTCATCTTCAAATTCTTGGCCCCACCAAAATATTAGCGAGACTCATCAAATGGGTTAGCAACAACCTCATCTTGAAATCGACACCACAATCTCTCCCACTTTAGAAAAAGGGTTAACTCTCTTAGTAGAAGAGGTAGACGGAATAGGAAGACCATCATCATCCACAAGAGTAGCTTTCCCATCAATAATTAGCTTTTCAAGCTTACCAATCTTCTCGACTATGGGAGTAGAACCACCATCCATTATTCCCATTGATTCACTCACAAGCTTGGCGGAAGAAGTCCCGGTCTCCTGAGGCTTAGGCGCCTCACCAATATCAATCGAGAGTCCGCCCGAGATCCATCAATACACGCTTCCTTAGTAGTACGGAAGACTTCCCAGTCTTGTCCTTGTTAGTAGAAGAATCATCCACAGTACAATCATCTTCCACCTCAAGAGTCCCAAAAGAGTTAGACGTAGTAATCGGTGTATCTTTAGCATTACCACTAGCAGCTGCCGGTGTCTTCGTCTTTGCAACATATACCTGCTTCCTAGGTGCAAATCTAGGACCCTTACCCATATTAATACCACCAGTCATCTTCGTACCTTTAGGTTTGGCTTTCCGATTCTGCACCACCTTAAAACCATCATCAGGTTCATCCGCATTTGAGGTGGAGGGAACATCATTATTCTCCTTAATACTCTTGGGACAACAAGCAGTATCATGCCCAAACACTTTACATTCCGAACAGTGTGGCGGCTTCCATTCATATTCAACCTTTATACTTGCCGTAGTAAAACCACTATCATCCTTATTAGGGATCGCCATAGTCACCACATGTTTAAGCTCAAAATCAGATGATAATTCCACAAGAGCACGTGCAAAACTAATACGACCCCATGAATCAACACACATGGAACTAGTAAAGCATCTAACATAATCGACACCCACTGGGTAGCAATTAAGCTCAACCCATCTTCCGAATATGCAAGTAATGGCACATTATGCAATTTAATCCAAACGGAACACTAGTTACCTCACTTTTAGACAAGAGCACATCGAGTCCATCTAGTGAGAATGAGAGGAGAATTGCGAATAATCCAAGGGCCCCGTTGAAGAACATTTTCAACACCCTCTTTAGAATCGAATTTAAAGAGGAAAACACCATCATCATTCTTCATTAGTTTCATAAAACCAAACTTACCCCACGTGTTGGAGACATAGTTCTTAACCAAATGAAAAGCCACATTCTTGCCAACAAAGAAGCCAACAAGTGTATTTTCATACGGTTGAAAACACCCTCCATAGCAGCCTTCTAAGCACCGTATCATGATTATCAATGCGCGTCTCATTCACCAAGGGACGAAATTAACTTTCCTAGAGACACGTTCCGGGTTTAAAACATTAGCAAATGACCTTAAGTCGTTAGTATCACTACCACTCTCATTCGGACCAGGGGTAGAAACATTCACCACGTTCATGGGTGTAGACACGTTAGGTTTATTGGTCAAATCGAATCCATCCACAAACGCAGAACTATAGACCATAGTTTCCGTACCCCAAGCAGATTCGACATCAGTAGCACCAACCTGATTCCCCTCGTTAATGCTAGGGTGACGGACACCCCTAGCAGCAGCAACATCAATTCCATCACCGTTAAGGCGATTCAATCTAGCTTCCAACGCACTAATATCCACCCTAGCATACGGTTCGAATCCACATTCAAGCCAACTTGATCGGCCAAGTTGGTGGTCGTTTCTTGCGACTTTCAACGAACCATCTTTGTCAAGAAACCCTTTTTCCATCTCTAAAACCCCACAACCAAGCCAAACACACACCACAGCGAACCAACAACAAACAACGATCAAACAGTTAAAAAAACGAAACCCTAACTAAAAGTTAGGGTTTTGAACCGCTACGCACCAAAGTCTAACCTGCTCCCATGATCAATCAATGTTACAACAATTAGGATAAGACCAGTAAGGAGATTATACCCACGTAAGGACGATCACGGAACCGGTATGACATAAAACCAAAAAAAGCGATTATCGAAACCCTAAAAAATGATTCAAAACAAATAAACCTAAACACTCAAGAAACAATGCATGAATTCAAACTAGGATGAATTAACAAGGATGTTAATCAGTAACAAAGTTCAAACAATGCAAAGAATCCAAGGTTTAGGCCAATTGGATTGAAAACCGATTAAAGAAGAGAGGGTTTAGGATATCGCCTAGAGAGAATCGGAATTTTGTGGTAGAGGCATTGGAATACCATATTTGGTAATCAGTTCACCAATCCTAAGAATTGACTAGTCCTGAGCAAACGGCTACAGGTAAAGACATATCAAACCCGTTTATATGGTTCTTTGGTTTGCTAATAAATCGAGATGGTTATCGATGTACCATAGTTTTCGAACTTAAACATTTGGCTACTCAATAGTGATGGCTATTGGTAAGAGACATCAAATCCATTATTTTCAATGATTCACTTTCTCACAGGAGTTAACACACCGGATGTGATGAGAATCGTATGTAACTAAACTGTTTTGATGTACCTTGTGTCATTTGTTCTTTATGCAAAGAACCGGAGCTTTAAAGATTTGTCATCATCGAGGTGTCATTGTTTTGTTTCTTTGTTCTTTATATTCGTGTACAATCCTCCAAGCGTTGAAGATCTATCAAGAAACCGGAACTTAACCAAGTCAAATTCGGTTTAGGGAGGATTGTTGGGAATTCTACTAAGTTAGAATTAGCGATGTTTCGCCAAGGATTCTCTTGAAGTTCTATGTTTATCTTTGAAGAAACGAATCTGCTGAAGTTATATGGAGCGTAGTTTGTTTCTGCGGAAATAGTTATTCCGTGTTTTCTATAGTTAGTTAGGATATGCATGAGCTTTATTAGGAAGTGATTATGTATATCTTATTTAGTTTTATTATTATATGTTTCTTAGGAAACAAGTTAGGGTTCCTTGTCTATAAAAGGAACACAATAGTATGAATGATGTACCGAGTTGAAAAACAAAGTTTTAGTAATATAAAGATCCATAGAGGATCAACGTGTTCTTAGTTATTTGTGTTCGTACTTATATTTGATTTCCGCTAAAGAATATAAGTCGTAGAGATTGTCTATTAGTTTGTTTGTGATTACATAAGCAATACTAACGATCTGCGAGTGCTCAAGATCTATCAAGATCTAACGAATCAACTGTGACAACTCGTAATTTGAGGTCATTTTACAAACTTTAAAAGTTTCACTATTTCATCATTTATCGTAAATTACGTTTTTAGTATCAAATTCAGTAACCTTAATGGTTTAGTGCGAATTCATGAACATATCATCAAGGACATTTCATATAGACTAGATTTAGTCTACATATCATCCATAACATCATTTCATATCGGTTCATGCATGAATTTGCATTTTTCAATTAAACGTTTATTTTCCTATTAAATAAATGCTATCGCGTAAACAATTATTTTGAATATTGATCCGACGCTTCCAAAAATATTCCTAATATATTTTTATACTCCTTTTAAGACTATAAAAATTATATTATTAGTTTACCTGATGTTTTCAATTTATTTCGTATATAAATTGTTATGTTTATATAGCTACGACGGTTTTTGTAAATTTAACTCGATAAAATATTTATTCACTCAATATTTGTGAGAAATGTATTTTTATAATTTTTATGACTTCAATACATTTTATTTTGTCCCGTTAAAATCTATTTTAGTTAACGCTACAACTAATATCTATTTCTACTTGCAAATACACATTTTACTCAACATTATATACATTTAATTACAAAAACTACTCAACCCTCCCCCAAAATATCCATATGGCCGGCCACCTTACCCCCCCCCCCCTCTAGTCACAATAAGTGGCAAAATTGAACTTCTCTACTCATTTACACCTAAACAAGATATTTACATAATATATTACATAATATCTAAAATAAAACATACACTACACACAATACAAGGTGTAACTTGGCAAAATTGAACTTCTCTACTCATTTACACCTAAACAAGATATATACATAATATGTTAAGGTTTTGAAATAAAAACCTCAAGAATTATTAAGCATACTTTTCACAAAAACTCTTCAATCATTCAAGTAAGCATTTCATGGTCTTTATAACTTTTTCACATTCATCTTATTGTTATTTCATCATTTTTGCAAGAAACATGCATGTTACATATGAATTTATACCACTTTTATTGTTTTTATTACTTATTATGTAATATAATTATCCTATAATGAATCCTTTGAAACATATCACTTTTGGTGATGTCTAGGAACCCATGACACCCTAAGAAGGTGTATGGTAGGATTTGAATAGCTTGAGTTGTTTTGAATTGGTTAGAATAGGTTTCTTGCGATAAAACTCATTTCGACAACTATATATAAGGGTCTGTTGATATTTTGAAAATCTGGAAAATCCGACATTTTGTAAAATATTTTGGGCTAGATATTTGGAAAATATACTTTAAAAGCAAACGTGGCCGCTTGAGCGGGTTAAAAGCGGAGTTATAACGAAGAAGTTATGCTATTTTCAAGTTAACGATTTAAAACTATATTTCGAAAAACTGACCTGCTGTTACTAATCGTTTAACCGATAAAATTTTGTAACAAACTGACCTTTGAAAGTATTTTACATGAAACTAGACTCAATTATCTTGAAATGACGGGTGGCTCGACCGTGATGATTCTGATTAAAAGATATGATTTTTCCAAGTTTGTTCTCCAAATTTGTTCTCCAAAATTTGTTCTCCAAATTATTTTAACCCATTTTGGAACAAACGGGTCAAGAAATGACCATGTTGAGGGTCGTTTTAACATAGATGGGATACTTTTATAAAGAGATGTCTTCTAGTAAAAGTAAGTTCAACGAGCCTATTTTCCAAAATGTCCAACTGTTCGTCAAGCGGGTTGTAACGAATAAAATACGGTCACTCAAACTTTGCCGAAAACCATCCTTAAACAATATTTTGGATACAAGTACCCTACTTCACCTATGTTTTTCTCCATGATCGAGACCTCTACGATAAAAACGTAAATGCTAAAACTTTGAGATATTGATACAAGCTTTCCAAAACCGTTGAGTTCGTTTCCTAACACTCGACGTGCACCATTTTACGACTAGCTTTTCGAGGCCGCTTTGTCACTTTCATGAAATTTCAACGACATTATTTTCTGACGAAAAGTTATAATTTCACAATAAATCATTAAATGACTATCGTGAAGATATCATTTCAACATAAATACTTGTAAAGTATTTTATAACATGACGAGATGTCATAAACATATATTTCGACGATAAATTCTATTTTCAAAAGCGTACAAGTGGTATACATTACATGTGGATTTGCATGCACGACATTGTTTCATGATTTACATTAGAACATATCATTCATAATAGGTCACGGTCGAGGTTGTTCCTCATTTCGATATTGCCATTATATCATCCTTATTATTGCAACGGTGAGTTTTCATAGCCCCGATTTATTCAAGTTTTACTTATTTCAAACCTACGGGGAGAATACATTGTACATCATTTTATTCGATACCAAGTATATCAAATTCATTACATTGCTTAAGTTACCTCATTGCCGCTTAAATGTCCCCATTTATGAACATGAACCGTTAATTTCATAGAAGCGTGAGTGAGTGGATAGATCTATCGAGGGTGACACCTCCATCCGGGTTGGCGGATTCCAACCGGACGGATGCATTTCATTTCATAATCATTATTTGAGTTGTTCGGCAAAACACTCTATTGGGGCAAACATCAGTCAAGCTTCGGTGTCATGGACTTATAGCAATTGTATCATTTTTGTGGCGACATTGTCATACATAATATATACTTGTGGTAGTCGTATTTAACATTTTCAACAACTCTATGAACTCACTCAACCTGTGTGTTGACACTTTTAGCAATGTATTTTCAGGTAACTAAGGCATTCACTTCATGGCATGCATGTGGAAATATCATAGAGTCGCGGTGACGACGCGTCTCACATGGGATTTATACACATTAAAAACATCGTTTGACTTGTACCAAACTTATTTTCCGCACTTAGTAACTTTCATTTGGGACCTATCTTTGTAACTCTGAATGTTTTTATTAAATCAAGCGATGTATTTTCCAAACGACACTTTAGGTCGTTCAATATACTTGTGATTGTGATGCTATGACGATCAACCCCGAAATTCCATTCACGCAAAGCAGTAATTTGGGGTGTGACATCAACAACCAGGCTTTATGCCTTTCTGACCAAGGCGAAGCTTTTACGTTTATAAGGTGTAGCATAAGGCAGCACAAAATATGAAAATATTTATATATCTATATCATATTTCATATATATGGAGTTTACAAAAAGATGTGGAATAAGGCGGCGTGACGGCATGACCAAGCCTCATGCCTTTGCGATCCTTTTAGAACCATGCTTTTTGCTATTAGTTTCAGTTTATTTTTTTTTTCCGTTTGAGTCTCCCCCCATTGCCATCGTCACTCTCCCCTCATTACAATTACCATTATCATTATCCATACCATGGGGAGATATAAGGCTCTCAACAAATACATGCTCATTATAATTACAATCACGTTATGAAATTGTGGATAACCAATGTTACCATGGGGAGATCTAACGCTTTGCATAAATACAGGAGCACCTGAATCTTCTTCTACATCCATATATTAATATTACCAAAGAAACTGTTAAAATTAACCTAATACCTGGAAATAAAATTCTAGGGACTAATCTTGCCTTGTTTGGTTTTTAGTTTAAAGGTTTAAGTTGTTCCAGCTGGTAAAGCTGCTATTATTGAAGTCGGTTTGGATGGATGCTATAATAGGAATGAGATAAAGAGATGAGTCTCATAACTCATATCTACTTTCTCTCTCTGATGCGGACAGGATTCAAGGCGAAACAACGTAGTCTGTGCGAAACTATGGCATAACCTTGAAGCCGGTTTATGTCGTAACCTATGTTTAAATGTCGGTCTCATTATGTGAAGGAATTACACCGTAATTGATTTACTCAATTCTGTAGTAATTAGGTTATGTTTAGTTTCCTTTATCCGTGTTTAGGATAGTTACGCGTAATTGGTTAATCCAGTGCGCCATAACCCGCCCAAGTCGGTTTCCTTATTTTAGTCGGTTTGAGACGATTCTAGTTAACTTGTTCCCAAGTTTGGCTTTCCTATTAATATAGGGCTTGGGTATAATGTAATTCATTCAATGATTTAGCTATTCAATAAATTTCAAGACTTTTGTCTCTAAATCCTTTGTAATTTGCTAAAACCTTTATAAGGTTTTGTGTTACATGCTTCCGTCCAGCGTCAGTTGGCATCAAAGCTTCTTAGCATCCTGGTGGATAATTGGTGTAGAAGATTCTGCTTCAATTAATGTCTAGAGCTTTTTAGCATCCTAGATGATGAATTGTGGAAGATTTAAAAACCCATACTGTTGGTGGGATATGGTCTGGAGAGTACATGGATCATGGTTTTACCAAATCCATGAAAGTACTTGACAATTGTTACACTATGCTAGAAGAACTACGTTCTGTGATCGTAGGTGGGGCATCAATCCACAAGAACCGCGAGGGTAGCAATTATGGAGGTTCAAGAATTCGTCCAACCATAAGCGGATCTATTGACAACCGTAGGAGCAACCAATCCCCATTCAACAATAGGAAGGTTGATGAATGGGAGAAAAGAATGAAAATTTAGATTTGACTACCAACAATCAAGTGGTTTCACTCAAGGGTTTCAATCAATAAAAAGGTGTTTTCTTTAATTATTGATAATTATGGGGCTAGAAACTTGGTGTTAAGAAAATTCGTCGATTAATTTAATTTTCCAATAGAAACTTGTTTGGTTGGAGGTCATGAGGTTTGTATGATTCCGATCTCTATTGGTAAATTCTACAAGGAGGAGGTAATGTGTTATTTGGATGATATGGAGGATTGTCATATTCGGTTGGGAAGGTCTTGGCGATAAGAAGTTCAAGGTTTTTAAGATCTAGGGCACAATCTTTATTTTTTCTTATGGGAAGGAAAGAAAATTGCTACGGTTCCATCCAAGGGAAAACCATAATTACCAAAGGCCGAGGTTATGGTGGAAGAAAAGATTTTGAAGGATGAAGTAGTTGAAGAGCAAGTTGAGAAAATCCAAGAATCTAAAGTCACTTCACAACATGAAGAAAACATTTCAACTTTAGTGTTGGAAACACCAAATAAAGTTGGTACCTTGAAGACTTGTGAAGAAGAAGTTACGGATTTCAATGGTGAAGAAGATGTGAAGGATTTTGAGGGTGAACTAAGCATGCATTTCGAAGGCGACAAAGATTTAAAGGTTTATGATTTTAATTGTGGATTTATTACAAATATGCTTATCACAAACCCAACTAAGTTTTCAATGGCAAGCAAAGAGACTATTTTATTGCAAGTGAAGACTTGGGAATTGTTATTAAGAAGTGCATAACTCAACATTTTAGGTTATGGGGTGATCGTTGGGAAATTACTCGAATTAATGTAAAGCGCAAATCTACCCAAGATAAGGTTCGACGTGAGAAGATGTTCGAGGTAGATGAAGCTTTTGATAGCAAGAACTTGAGGGAGAGTTATTCTAAAGTGAGGGGGAATGATGCGGACAGGATTCAAGGTCGAGCAATATAGTTTGTTGCTAAACTAATGTATAACCTCGAAGCCATGTTTACGCCGTAACCTATGTTGAAATTTCGGTATCCATTCTGTGAAGAAGTTACGCCGTAATTGATTTACCCAATTACGCCATAAATAGGTGTTCCAATTACCCATTTTTTAATTTATGTCTTTATTTTCTTGCTTAGATTGCTAGAGGATAGGATTGGGACTATTGGAAGTTGAGATTGTTGTTTGATTGGTGTTTCTATGCTATTTGTGGTGTTGATTGAGATTTAATGTTTCATTTATTTGTTTTTCTTCTATTTGTTGTGTTTGTGTGCGCCCTTGACCTACCACCTTGAGTGATAAGGAAAGTATGGGAATTACTTTCTCTGTTTTACTTGAGTGCTTGTTCTTTTTGGGATTGTTCGTTATCCGTGTTTTTATCATGTTTGTTCATTGTGATTCTGTTCATTATTCTGTGCATCCTTCTGATCATAATGATAAGTTTGTTGAACGTGTTACTTTTTATTAGGGGTGTAAACGAGCCAAGCCGCTCGTGAAAAGCTCGGGATCGGATCGGTAAAAGCTCGAGCGAGCCGAGCTTAAGCGAGCTCGAGCCCGAGCTCGAGCCTAATTTTGGGCTCATTTAATAATCGAGCTCGGGCCGAGCTCTGCATAAAGCTCGAGTAGGCTCGCGAGCCTAAGCGAGCCCTAGAATTATATACGTGTATATATCTTCTATACGTATAAGCGAGCTCGAGCTTTATGTAATTAACAGGGAGCTCAAAACATCATAAAATTAGTCGAGCCGAGCCGAGCCTCGAGCTTGAAAATTTTCACGAGCCGAGCTCGAGCTCAAAGTATATGTTTCGAAGCGAGCTCGAGCCCGAGCTCGAGCTTTATATATATAACGAGCCGAGCTCGAGCCTTATGAGCTCGAGCTCGGCTCTGCTTCCACCCCTACTTTTTATTAGTAAATTGTATATTAGTCATCCTTTACATTTGCACCTAAACTTTCATATCTGTTAAACTCAAAGGTACTGAAAACTATAATATTTGGTCTTGTGCTATGATTTTAGCTTTGGAAGGTAAACATAAAACTGGTTTTATGAATGGTACTTGTAAAAGGTCTAATGTTGATGAAGTGTTGGGCAGATAATAGGATAGGGTAAATGTCGTTGTCATTCTATATCAGAGGAGTTATTTTTGGGTCAATTTTTTTTTTTTTTTTTTTTTTTGAAAAAGCCTCTAATGTATATGTTGGAATTATTAAACTTGTCTACAATTAATAAGATACACAACATCAAATAACATGCAATGTAAGACTAAGACATATAATTGTAATTAACTAACCGAAATTTTAACGTAAGTGTACCTTATGCAAATTCAAGCTTTCTTCAATCAAGAACCCAATTAGGGTTTAAGTGGTTTAACGAATTGACCACTACCGTTTTTAATTCAAACCGATTGATATAAACAATAGTGTGTCTACACCACGTTCTTGTACACACGTACTAATATCGAATTAAAGAGAATGCTAGTTCTTAAAACACAAAATAATTTTTTTTTAATAAACAAAATCCAAAAACCCTAAATTCCTTAGGGTTTCGGTCGACTTATACCAAACAAAAGAAGAGACAACAAGTTTAGGGATTAGTGTGTGCACAAGAGAAACAAAACAATAACCCCTAACGTGGTTTATATAGTAGAGATAACTTGGAGGACAAGTTCGAATGGGATTAGGAAACTAATCCCCCTAGTCGACGAATATACTCTCAAGAGGGTATTCCGAACCTTCTTACCTTCTATTTTATCTCTAGTCCTCTCTTATATTTAACATTGTTAGTCAATTCTCGTTAATTACTTAACGAGCGTTAGTCGTTATTGTGATTTAATAATTAACTAGTTATAATGCCCGTGCACGCACGGGGTTTTTTCTAAAATTTCCAATGACGTATTTTTATCTAGTAAAAACACATTCGGAAGCAACATAGCCGAGTATCCAAACACTCAAAAGAGTTTCCATTCACTAAACTAAGAAGTCTCAAAAACCCTAAACACAATACGTAGATAAAGCACTTTTAATTACCAATGCTAAGTATCTTCAATATGGACATGTAGTCTTATCTAATTCATCAAGAAACAATAAGCATACTAAACACTTTCAATAAGCAATCTCAAACACCGTTAATTACTTCTATTTAAGCTGAAACACAAGTTTGTTTGTTTTTTTATTCGCATGCTAGTTTTAAAATAGTAATTTTGGTCCTTGTCAAGTATATAATAAGATATGAACCTAATCTTCAAAGTATTCCTGCAAATCGGGTTTGATAAACCCCCAATGGTTATTTTCACAAACAAAACCGAGATGATGAAATTAGGGGAAGCTTTGATTCTATCTTGAGAAACCATAAATATTGGAAAGTGATTTGTACACTCATCAAATTGATTAGCGCTCCATTTTAGAGTGTGTTGACAATTATACCCTCACAAAGTAAAAAAATGTGTAAAAGTTATGTGAGTATAAATGTCAAAAACTCTAAAATGGAGTGTACTAATCAATTTGGTGAGTGTACAAATCACCTCCCTGAATATTAAAAACATATTTTTAAGCAAAACTTGCATTAACAAAATCACAAAACACAACTTATAGGGGTTGTTATACCAATTAAAATAAGAAACCTAAAATAGATTTAGCACGAAATTGATTAATGAACTTATAGTCACACAAATCGTAACATAATAAGCATAATCATCACAACATTCCTATCCAAAATTGGCGAGTTTAGACCTTTTGTTGCACTTGATCAACTAATTTTCATTAAAAATTCAAAGGCAAAATATAATATTGACTTATAAAAGAAAAATTAGTATATCACCATAAGATATACATGAGTACCACGAATCATAGGTCCCCGCATCTAATAATCTTGCTTCCTTATGTTACCAAGTTCCTCATGTTCAAAACCCGGTCCCTCTTTCACCGTAGCCAAAACCATACAAACTCATCAACTATTTTCATCACCATAATTGTTCCCATTTGTCAAATTTTTGTTTGTCTTGTCTTACATTAAGAGTACTACTAACACTTCATTACTTGTGGCGGGTTATTACCAAACATGTTCAACATTAGCGAGTTAAATTTTGAATCACACATAAACTCACAATCGGAACAAAATGAATTCAACATCTTCTCTACTTTACGGTCCAACTTTGAGATAAAGGAAAACAAAAATATATATATATAAAGAGTTTTCGTCTAACATTTGATCTCTAAATAAATTTCAGTATACTAAAACTAATAACAACTTAAATAGGTAAGTAACACACTAACACATAGTAAGAAAACCCATGCATACACCTTTTGAAATATGATTGCAAGATGTAGACACATTCTCATTATAAATGGACATCACTTGCTTACCCATACTTAGAATTGGGTACAAATTGGCATAATAAACTGGTAAAGATATGTTCTCTCAACCCATTTAATTTTCTTTTATACCCATTTTGATTTTTTTCACTAAAAGTAATTCGTAATATTAACATGATGACCATTATACACTTAGTTTAGAGGTAGGCTCACTATTACAACATTACAAAAGGTGATTAAGATTATATTTCTTAAGAATACACTGAAGATAAAAAATTTATATCTATCATTAAATTCTTATATTTAAAAAAAGCTCATTTTATTAAGAGTTAATTACATAATTGGTCCTTAAGGTTTACCGGATCTTGCATATAATGTCCCTGTGTTTTTTTTTTACGGGTCATGTCATCGTGGTTTTGACCCATTACGGGTTTGGTCCTTTGACCAATAATTCTGTTAGTTGACCGTTAACTTGAAGGGTATTTTTGACTTTCCACATGTTTTGGCAAACCACAAGGACGATTTTAAATATTAAACCAATTGCTGGATTATCATCATTCGTAACACTCGGATTATAAAGAAGGTATAAAGAATATGATTCTTTTATGTCTGAATGGTCAAAATTGTGTTTGTGCTGTTAGCCCTCGTAATGTTGTTAGATCAAATATTAGTTAAAGTTTTATTGTGTTAAGACTTTAGTTTATATGTATTTATGTATTAAGTATGTTCTGTATTTGGTATGGGTCGAATTAGAAGAATTGTCATGGGTCAAGAACCTTTAACCCAAACAGGCCCATACATATGACAGTATAGGAAAACGGTTATCTTCTCAAGCATCACAACGTTTGGGAGAAAACCTTAGGTGCCGTTTAGGTTACTATATATTGTGAATTTCCAACCTGTGGAAATTACAACAACAATCATTATCTATAAAGTCAACCTCTTTAGTATTATTGCATATTTTACCCGTTTACTGTTACATCGCCAAACACTAGTATTGCACAATCAAAACCAATCATGAAACACTTATTGAAACAACGAATTGTTGGCAAATCTCCGTGAATAATTGGTATCGAGGCGAAGGCTCTAATCCGTGGAAACGCCAACATTCAAACACTCATCAAAGGCTTCCAAAGTGGGCGTTACTTGTTAAGAGAAACACCTAAGCGTATGTACCAAGTGGAATACGAGGAAGAAGAAGAGTATATCACCAAAAGGAAACAACTATTGGTGCGAGCGGTATTGGAGAATGAAGCTTTTAACGCCACGAACAAAAGCGATGTATGTGAAAGAACAAAAGAAGAAGCCCGTTACAAAAAAGAAAGAGAAGAAATCAAAGTGTTACATATGTAGAGAGAAGGGACACCCCTTTTGGGCGTGTGAAAGAAGGAAGAGATTGGCAGGAGTCGAATTACAACAAGAAGTGGACATCACAAACCAAATAATCGATCAAGAAAGAATGTACCCAGAAAAGGTGTACATCTATGGTGACAACACAGTGCAAGGCACCGATGAAGAAAGGTGGAGCGATATCTAGTATGTAAGTAAACATTACAAAGTTCATATGTGCCCTAGAAGAATCATGTTTGATGATGTCAATTACAAATTTAAGTTAATAGGCAAAGATGAGCATGAGTGCAAATTTATATTTTCATATGGAATTGGCACTACCACTATCAAAACAGAACTTGGTGAATTAGTTGTGAGACAAGTACAATATACCCCTGAGGTTTCTCACAACATACTTAGTCTAGAATTGTTAGAAAAACAAGGGTTTTCTGTGAAAATTAAGGATAGTAGATGCAGCATTTATCATATGTATTATGATGAGGAAACAAGTTTGGAGATGCCACTTGATGATGAGAAAGAAAGAGTTGGGCCAAGAGAAGTGGTAAACGAACACAACCAGTATTTGCAGAAATATTTTGAAGCAATTGACCCAAGGGATGAGTGTTCATTGGTTAGAGGACACTACACCAATTGGAGGGTTTGGGGACGCCCATATTTTTTGGGTCGAGAATGTCGTCCCAAATTGACGACTTGGTCCCATATATTCAACAAAAGAACGATCAACAACAAACTTTTGGCCCTCATTTTGGGACGACAATGTCGTCCCTAATTATAATTATTTGATTTTAATATTTAAAATCTTTTTAAATAACTTTTCACGAAAATAAATACATCCCGCCGTTCTACAACTCAAACCAATTGGTGTAAGAATAGTGTCTTACTACCACGTTCTTGTACACACGAATTAACCAACGAATCAAGCGATTGCTAGATCTAACACAAGTCCTCGTTTAAGGAAAAATGAAACCAAACTCCCTAACAATGGGGTGTTCGGCCGAATAGGGACAAGAGAGAGGAGAGGAGAGATCTAGGGTTAATTCAATGCACAAAGTTATGAAAAACCCTAGAACCTAGCCTTGTTTATATAGTGAATGGAAAACTTTGGGAACAAGTTAGGGCTTGGGTTGAGAACCCATTCCCTTGGCCGGCCACTAGACAAGCCCAAGAGAAACCCATAACTTTTCCTTTTCAAGATTTTTCATTACTAGTCCTTTCTCTTTTCATTTAACGGTCGTTAGTCATTTTTCCGTTAAATACTTAACGATCGTTAACCGGACTTAATGTGCAATAATTAATCGTAAACATTAACATTAATTATTTAACTTTAATTCTCATTCGCTAATGTGTGCAATCCCGTGGTCACGAGTTCGAATCCGGACATTTACGTGTTTGTAAATATATACATTTCAACACTCTCACTGGATATGTTTAAAAAGCGTGAAATGACATTGGTTGGCGTCTAGCAACACGCCAATGCCCCGGTACAACTCGTGTATGGTTTCTGGAGAAAAACCAAGTTTTGATGATTCATCATCATATTCATCCTTTGTTTCTAATACCATGTTAATAAGAATATGGATCTCACTCATTTCTTAATTAACGGTTATGTTTCTCGCTTTATGTGATTGATCAAGATTACCAATTCTTACGAACATATTCCGAAGACCTTGGACATGGCCATGCAAACATCTTAACAACCCTACGAGGGGCCCGGTAGTATTATACTTCAAAATAAATTTGAAGGAAACAAATCCATTTCGACTACAAGCGAGTTCATAAATTTCGCAACACTTCGAAAACAACCCTTATAACTACCGATTCACGTATAGCGTTAGATTGCTTCACAAAATGCACTACATCCATGACATATCTCGGTATCTCACGTCGGAGGATAAATATCCATGATATACTTAATGACAAAGATCCATAAAGTATTATCATGCGGGTGGGATAAGTCCTATACTCGATACATTGAATATCATCGAAATTAGTCATGCTACGCATCAATATACTTTCAAGTATATTCTAACTAATACTCAGATTTGTCTTAATTCAATACCATTCCCATGTTATTGATTGACAATGGACTATTTAGAATAACTTAAGTTATTCAAGGATTTAAACATGCAAATATAGGATAACATCACAATAAATGAAGAATAAACATAACAAAATACTTTATTTCATTTCAATAATAATGTTTACAATATCCTTTATCTAAAATACTTAGTCACAGATGGGCATGAAACTACTAGCTAAGCGAAGTCCAAACTTATCGGACAAATGATTAAGTTTTCACCGGTAAGGCCTTCGTTAACGGATCCGCTAGGTTATCATCTGTGAACTTTGAGCAACTCAATTTCACCTATCTCGACTTGCTCTCGAACATAGTGATATTGTCTAGGATTGTGTCGGTGCCCTTCATGACTCGGGTTCATGGGCAAAAGTTATTCTTGCGAAATTGTCACAATATACTTTAATAGGATTTTCAATCGACGGCATAACACCAAGCCCGAAACAAACTTCCTTATCCAAGCGGCTTCCATGGCGACCTCGAGGCCGCTATGTACTCACTTTACATAGCAGACATTGCAAGTGTTGTCATTTCTTGCTCTTCAATCCACAAGACCTCCATTGATGACAAATATGTAACCCGTCTAAGACTTCGTATCATCTTTGTCACACTTCGAGATGCATCGCGATAACACATAACGACGATTACGCTACGGATTTCGCCCATACACTATGAACATATCTCTTGTAGCCCTAAGGTGCCGAGAATATGTTTAACAACGATCGATGAATTTCACCGGATTACATTGATACCGATCGGTCAAGTTTTGAGCAAACGCCACATCGGGCCTTGTGCATCACATCGCATACATGATAGATCCTACGGACCAAGCATAAGGAACTTTCTTCATCGCGCCACCTCGTGAGTGTTGAAGCATAGCCTTCGTTGCTCAAACCATGATTTACTTGCATTGGCAACAATCCCTTCTTGGAATTTTGCATATTGAATCTCTTCAATATTTTGTCAATGTAAGCACTTTGGCTTAAACCAATTAGCCGCCTTGATCTATCCTGTAGATCCACGATTCCGAGTATGTATGTTGCTTCCCCTAAGTCCTTCATCGAAAAACATTTACCAAGATAGGCTTTCACCTCTTTTAGACTTGGTATATGATTTCCTATGATTAATATGTCATCGACATATAGAACAAGGAAAGTAACATGACTCCCACTAGCTTTGTGATAGACACACGGCTCATCAAGATTACGAGTAAATCCAAAACCTTTGATTTCTCCATCGAATCTTTTATTCCATTGCCTTGAGGCTTGCTTGATCCATAAATGGACCTCTTAAGCTTGCATACGGTTAGGAAATAATGGATTCACAAACCCTCCTGCTGTGCCATATAGATGTCTTCATGTAGCGGCCATTCAAAAGCGGTTTGACATCCATTTGCCAAATCTCATAGTCATAGTGTGCAACTATAGCTATGAGAATCCTAATAACTCTTATGTCCGCTACGGGAGAGAATGTCTCCTCGTAATCAATGCCATAGGTTTGAGTAAAACCTTTAGCCACTAAACGAGCCTTGTAGGTGTGTACATTGCCATCCATGTCGGTTTTCTTTTGAAGATCCACTTACTTCCAATGACTTTAGCATTGGGAGGATGGTCAACTTCAATCCGAGACATCATTATCTTTCATGGATTGCATTTCCCCATTCATAGCAATCGCCATTTATCCTTTTCGGGATCAACCATGGCGACCTTATAGTTAGCGAGTTCATTAAGATCCCCAACCATATTTTCCTCCACCTCACGTTAAGACATAGGCGATCGGTGCACGTATAGTCCTTTCGGACCTACGAATGGGAACAACTTTGGGAGGAGCACCTAAGCTTTCGGTTCTTCTTGAAGTTGGCTAGTATTTTCGAAAGGTGTTGTATCTTCTTGATCATATTCCGGATCATATACTCTCCCATGAGTTCTTGAGATATGAGATTCCTTTCAAGGAAATCTCCATACCTAGCCACGATGACTTTATTCTCACCGGGTAGTAAAGTAGTAATCCATAGTTTCATTAGGGTATCCTACAAAGATACATAATGATCTCGGCTTGGAGCTTATCGGTGTGTCACGTTTAACAAACGCTTCACATCCCCGGACCTTTAAGTAAGAAAAGTTGGGAGCTTTTCACATCCATATTTCATATGGAGTTTTAACAACCTTCTTTGTTGGAACCATATTCAAAATGCGAATAGCGGTTTCAAGGGCATAATCCCAAAAGTAAAAGGAAGAGTCGTAAGTTCAAACATTGATCGTACCATGTCAAGTAAGTACGATTTCTCCTTTCGAGATACACCATTTTGTTGTGGAGTATAAGGAGATGTGAGTTCTTGGATAATTCCACACTCGACTAAGTAATCTTTGAACTCTTGACTTATATACTCACCACCTCTATCGGATCGAAGAGCTTTAATCTTCTTTCAAGTTGTAATTCTACCTCACTTTTGAAAACCTTAAATGTTTCAAAGACTTCATGTTTATGTTTAAGTAAATAAACATAACCATAACGATTGAAATCATCCGTAAAGGTTAAGTAGGAAGCACCACGTTTTGACACATGTCTAAGTGGACCGCACATCGGTGTGTATCAATCCAAGTAGATCGAAGCCCTTTCCACTTGTGGTGAAAAAGGTTCCTTGTCATCTTCCCGACTATGCAAGACTCGCATTTGTCAAATAATTCATCATTGACCGTTTGTAAAAGCCCATCGTGTTGCGACTTTTCCATCGTTTCTTGCCTATATGGGCAAGGCGACAATGCCAAAGATAAGAAGAGTCACGTTCGACTTGCTCTTCTTATTGCTAATGCTATACAACAATTATTTTCATTGGATATACAACCATCCATATCAATTTCAAACACACCAAGCATAGGAATTGCATTAAAGTAAAAACATTATTTAAAGCGAAATTCCATAAGCGGTATAAGTGTGCACAAAACCAATATCTTTTAACAAAGAAAGCGAAATGACACCCCTAACAATGGAGGGTGCATAATGACAATTATTTAGTTCCAAAATTAAGCCCGAAGGCAACACTAAATCAAAAGTCCCTATGGCCCGACAACCGCACGCTTTCCATTTCCAACGTACAAGTATCTCTCTCCACAGTCGAAACTGCGCCTCTAAGTCCTGCGATGTATTACGGATGTGAGTACCACATCATCGTATCATATATCCAGAATTTTTCTTATGAGGAAAAGAAAATAATTCAAACATAAAAATACACGATGAGCTAGGCACCATCTTATTTTTATTACGAAGGCACTCATTCGAGATAAAGCTGACAGTTCCGCTTCCGGTGACCCGGTGAGTTCTGCATGGTGGCAAGTTAAATCCTTCTTAGGATTCTCCTTTTTCTTTGTAGGGTTCTTCTTAGGGCTGTTGGGATGACAACTTGTTTCCCTTTCCTTTTCCTTTTCCTTTCCTTTCTTATCTCGCTTGCGGCTTTGGCTTATTCACCCTACCACCCTGTATTGCGAGCACAGCAGGTGTAGGAGCCTTCTTTGGCAATCTCTTCTCGAAGTCTACAAGCATTGCATGTAACTCATTCACTGTCTTCCCCGTGCAATGCATGTTAAAGTTTCGGACAAAATCACCAAATCGATCCTGATTAAGGGAGTGATTGATGAGGCCAACACATACATCATTCGAGTAACCACAGCCGAGCTTCTCCAATTGGTCCAAGTGATGTTTCATCTCTAGGACGTGGTTGAAGATAGATTTGCCAACCTCCTGCTTGCAGCTATGAACCTTTTCAATCAATTCATATAGTTCAGCTGCAGGTGGCTTCTCAAACATACGTTTGAGTTCATCTAGCATGCTCATAGGTGGATAGTGCTCAAATTGTTTTTGCAACCGGCGGACATCCCGAAAGCATTAGACACGCCACATCATTGTGCTTCTCATATTCAACACGATATGCCTCTTGTTCAAGAGCGGTTGCCGTGTTGAGAGGAACATCGAGCGAGAGGTGTAGTCAAAATTTCAACCCTTTTGGCAACACGAAGGATGATCCTAAGTGAACGATGCCAATCATTGAAATTAGGGCGGTCGACTTGTCTCTTCCAATCATATCTTTGAAAGCGACACTTTTTAAGCTCATAGTGTTTTACGGTTGATGAGCCATCTCGAAAAAGTTCAAAAACCATAATTAGTATTTTGATAATTTTCCTTTTCAATAAACAATTAAATACCCAAGGTTCATATTCATATAACCAATTAATATTTATTGAAAACTAGGATCCAAATTGTCATAATCTCATCACATCAATTGATCATTAGTAATGAACCTTATACAAAATGGTAGAGCTTTTGCTCAATTGCCAATTTCAATTGCAATTCCTAGATTTATGGGATTTACATATAGCCAATTTCAATTGCCATGTAAACATGTTTTATCCATCTTATGCCTTGAGTTGCCGATTCTCACCGCCTAACTCAATTAAGTTATCCAACTTAAGAACGCAAAATCGTCCATGCCCGTTCTCACGACACGTGGACATTTTACCCTTTGATTACGATCTAAGTCACGTTCTCACGCAAATAAAGGTAATCTTAGGTGTTTCCGTTTATTGGATGGCATATAACTTAAATTAAAGGGTAATAATTTTGATGTCAAATCAAAATATGTACAAAGATGTCATACATTCATCTTCGTAACATAGGTTTTATTAAAACATTTATATCTTGTTTTAATGTATAAGCTTTTCATCATCAAACTTTAATTGAGGTATTGGATTCACCAATCAAGGAATTTAGTGTTAATTATCATCCATTATAGCGTACTTTTGCATAAGTGTAAACACTTAGTGTTTGGGATAATTACCACCGAAGTGGCGCATGGAATTAAAACTAATTAGCCTTAAGATGAGCTTGCACATTTAATGGCTTACTAAGTAGCTCCACGCGAACTTACGAGGCGAGGACCGGTAAGCGCTAAAGCATAACCTTAGACATCCTTTCGATGTATTTATGCACTTCTTTATTAACCCCTTTATAGTTCATTCTAATGGGTGAGCCGTTCGGACCATTTGTACCAAAGTCACCAATCAATTAAACGATTATAATTACTATGCTTAAAAATACATGTTTCACCATTGTTTAGGTCGGTTTATTTTTCTTGTAAAATACCCTTGTTACACATAACAAACAAGCAAGTATTTAAAAAATAAACATATAAACAATGAATGCATAACAAAAAAATAAGTCATGCATATCAAATAGCCACATGCAAACCTTTTGATAAATCCTATTAATAATCAATTCTAGATGCATCAATATGTACATGTTTAATTAAGACTTTCACCCGTTTGACATAATGTACAAGGTGAGCCACATGCATCGATTCATCGATTAAGTAAGTCAAATTAAACACATACCACATAGCACATAATTGATTAAATAATAATGATTGAGGTCTTCCCAATTTTAGATCTATCATAATTTAGTGTATATCACTAAAACAAGAAAGACATACAATAAAAGCAGATCCATGATAAAACATGCATGTAATTATCATGGACATAAATTACACTTAACAATTAATGCAATTAAACGAGTTACATAATACACATAAAATTGCATGCATCCTAGGGTTTCTAATCCAATTAAAACTTTAGTTTACAAAACCCTAATTAGGGTACCAAAATAACGCCCCCAAAAAATTAGGGTTTAGGTTTTGCAAACCCTAGATCTACGCATACAAATAATAACACAACATGTTTATTTTATTTATATGTTTCAGTAATTAATTACTTGTTATACAAGGCTCGTGATGCCACTGTTGATTTTATAATACATGATATAGAATAAAACATGTAGACATCAAGAGTACACAGCGGAAGACTAAAGATCATAACAAATAAATTAATTAACTGAAAGTATGCGTAACGTACCTCTTGCGAATGTCAGATCTCTTGAACAAAAACAAAGAAGTGGTTAAAGAGTTGTCCCTTACCGTTCTACAACTCAAATCAATTGGTGTAAGAATAGTGTTTTACTACCACGTTCTTGTACACACGAATTAACCAACGAATCAAGCGATTGCTAGATCTAACACAAGTCCTCGTTTTAAGGAAAAACGAAACCAAACTCCCTAACAATGGGGTGTTCGGCCGAATAGGGACAAGAGAGAGGAGAGGAGAGATCAAGGGTTAATTCAATGCACAAAGTTATGAAAAACCCTAGAACCTAGCCTTATTTATATAGTGAATGGAAAACTTTGGGAACAAGTTAAGGCTTGGGTTGAGAACCCATTCCCTTGGCCGGCCACTAGACAAGCCCAAGAGAAACCCATAACTTTTCCTTTTCAAGATTTTTCATTACTAGTCCTTTCTCTTTTCATTTAATGGTCGTTAGTCATTTTTCCGTTAAATACTTAACGATCGTTAATCGGACTTAATGTGCAATAATTAATCATAAGCATTAACATTAATTATTTAACTTTAATTCGCATTCGCTAATGTGTGCAATCCCGTGGTTACGAGTTCGAATCCGGACATTTACGTGTTTGTAAATATATACATTTCCAACAACTTTTTAGCATCCTAGATGATGAATTGTGTAGAAGATTTAAAAACCCATACTGTTGGTGGGATATGGTCTGGAGAGTACATGGATCATGGTTTTACCAAATCCATGAAAGTACTTGACAGTTGTTACACTATGCTAGAAGAACTACGTTCCGTGATCGTAGGTAGGGCATCAATCCACAAGAATCGCGAGGGTAGCAATTATGGAGGTTCAAGAATTCGTCCAACCATAGGCCGATCTATTGACAACCGTAGGAACAACCAATCCCCATTCAACAATAGGAGGGTTGATGAATTGGAGGAAAGAATGAAAATGGAGATTCGACTACCAACAATCAAGTGGTTTCACTTAAGGGTTTCAATCAATAAAAAGGTGTTTTCTTTAATTATTGATAGTTATGGGGCTAGAAACTTGGTGTCAAGAAAATTAAATCGATTACTTTAATTTTCCAATAGAAACTTGTTTGGTTGGAGGTCATGAGGTTTGTAGGATTCGATTTTTATTAGTAAATTCTACAAGGATGAGGTAATGTGTTATTTGGATGATACGGAGGATTGTCATATTCGGTTGGGAAGGTCATGGCGACAAGAAGTTCAAGGTTTTTAAGATCTAGGGCTCAATCTTTATTTTTTATTATGGGAAGGAAAGAAAAATGCTACGCTTCCATCAAAGGGAAAATCACAATTACCAAAGGCCGAGGTTATGGTGGAAGAAAAGATTTTGAAGGATGAAGTTGTTGAAGAGCAAGTTGAGAAAATCCAAGAATCTAAAGTCACTTCACAACATGAAGAAAAAAATTCAACTTTAGTGTTGGAAACAACAAATAAAGTTGGTACCTTGAAAACTTGTGAAGAAGAAGGATTTCAATGGTGAAGAAGATGTGAAGGATTTTGAGGGTGAACTAAACATGCATTTCGAAGGCGAAAAAGATTTAAAGGTTTGTGATTTTAATTGTGGGTTTATTACAAATATGCTTATCACAAACCCAACTAAGTTTTCAATGGCAATCAAAGAGACTATTTTAATTGCAAGTGAAGACTTGAATTATTATTAAGAAGCATAACTCGACATTTGAGGTTATGGGGTGATCGTTGGGAAATTACTCGAGTTAATGTAAAGCGCAAATCTACCCAAGATAAGGTTCGACGTGAGAAGATGTTCGAGGTAGATGAAGCTTTTGAGAGCAAGAACTCGAGGATGAGTTCTTCTAAAGTGAGGGGGAATGATGCGGACAGGATTCAAGGTCGAGCAACTTAGTCTTTTGCTAAACTACAATGTAACTTCAAAGCCATGTTTACGCCGTAACCTATGTTTAAATTTCGGTATCCATTATGTGAAGAAGTTACGCCGTAACTGATTTACCCAATTACGCCATAAATAGGTTATGTTTAGTTTCCATTCTGTCTCTTTGTCTTTGTCTTTAGTGCTTTCTTTGCGAGGGGAAAAGGGTCTTGTGTCATTTGTGTTCTTTCTTGAGTCCATCCATCTTTTGTCTACATACTCGTGTCCAATGGGGAGGGTAAGGATTTCCAATGGGAGAAGGGCATTATGTGATTTTGCCTTGTTTGGATATATGACCTTGTTGAAAGTGATGGGGGTTTTGGCGGGTAAAAATCTTTGATGCCCTAATTTTTGTTATCCAATTAATATCTTGACTAGGAAAGGGGGTGGGGGTTTGACCTTGGGTAAAGATTTAATAGGGTGAAGTGGTGATGTGGATCGGGTTTGGTGGTGAAGTGGTTCGGGTCGATAAATATTTGGGCCAAAAGGGATATTTTAGACTTGGATTTGTATACAATAAATAATGGTGGGAAGTTCTATGTTTATCTTTGAAGAATGAATCAATCTGTCCATGAAGTTATATACTGCGTAGTTTGTTTATGCGGAAATAGTTATTCCGTGTTTTCTATAGTTAGTTAGGATATGCATGAGCTTTATTAGGAAGTGATTATGTATATCTTATTTAGTTTTATTATTATACGTTTCTTAGGAAACAAGTTAGGGTTCCTTGTCTATAAAAGGAACACAATAGTATGATGAATGTAACGAGTTGAAAAACAAAGTTTTAGTAATATAAAGATCCATAGAGGATCAACGTGTTCTTAGTTATTTGTGTTCGTACTTATATTTGATTTCCGCTAAAGAATATAAGTCGTAGAGATTGTCTATTAGTTTGTTTGTGATTACATAAGCAATACTAACGATCTGCGAGTGCTCAAGATCTATCAAGGTCTAACGTTTCAACAAGTGGTATCAGAGCCTCGAGAGAGTCTCTACGATACTAAGAACAATCTTTTCTAATCACCCATACAACCAAAACAACATACACCATGCCTGGATCAGATGACGGTATGGATGTCACCAACAACCAAAACACCACCCATCTGCAACAACTAAGTCTCTCGAACAGCAACGCTAAGTTTCCTTACCTAAAGAAGGAAGAATATGATTTATGGGCAATGAAGATGCAAAACTGGATTTCCAACATTGATTGGAATATGTGGGAGATTGTAAGGAAGGGAAACAGTTTGAAGAGGACTACCACAGATGCTGATGGTAACATGACTTTCGTTCCTCCTAAAACTGCTGAAGAGTTACTGGTGGTTTAGAGAGAAACCAAAGTGAAAACGATTCTTCTTCAAGCTATTCATGAGGATCACTTGAGTGATTTTCACTTCATGCAGGATGCTAAGGATATATGGTTGGCTATTAAGGCCAAGTTTGGAGGGAATGAGGAGTCTAGGAGAATGAGAAAATCGATGCTGAGACAACAGTTTGAAGAATTTCAAATCTCTGAAGAGGAAGGAATTCACAAGGGCTATGACAGGTTTCACAAGATTTTAAGTCAGTTGAATCAGCTTAAGGCAAAGCCAGATAATGATGATTGTAATTCTAAGTTTTTGAGATCTTTACCTCAATCCTGGCTACAAGTGAGCATTGCTTTCAAAACTAAAGGTGGGCTGGATATGCTTACTTTTGATGAGCTGTACAACAAACTTAAAGCTCTTGAGCATGATGTAAGAAGTCCTTATCGTACATCCTCCACTGCTAGTCACACAACATTTGTTGGGGCCTCTACCCCTAAGTTGATTCATGCTCCAAGTCCCACTTACTCATCATCATCTTACACTACCACTCCATCAAGCTCTCACTCTAAATCTAGTGGTGTAATGGAGGATGTGCTTGGATCCTTCTTTGCTGATTATGATCCTCAGCAGGAACTTGCATATGAGGATTTTGAACAGGTTGACCCACTGGAGATGGAGGAGATGAAGTTGAAGTGGCAAGTGGCCATGCTCTCTATGGATATCAAGAGATTTGAGCGTAAGGCTGGGAGGAAGTTTGGATTTCAGGGAAGAGATCCAGCAAGGTTTGACAAAAAGAAGGTCAAGTGCTTTACATGTCATCAGATGGGTCACTTCTCCAGAGAGTGCAAAGATAGGAAGTCTGGTGAGGAGGTGAGATATTCTTCCTATCAGCAGAATCAGAGGGATGCTGGCACTTCGAAGACTGGATCCTCAGTTGCTATGGTCACTATGGATGCTAATGTAGACTGGAAGCTGCATGATCAGGAGAATGATGAAAGTTCTGGTGCTGATAATATTGGGTTGCTGGCATGCTGTACTTCAGAGGATAGGCATGATCAAATTGCCTTGATGGGTCTCTCTCAGGTACAAAATTGTTTGTTTGGTTGTAGTGAACGTTATAATGAACTTAAGGAAGCCTATGATATTTTGAAACCTAAATATAATGAATGCTATGTTGAAGTTGAAGCTTATAAACAGGCTTTAAAAACATTAGAAAGACAAAAGGTTTGGTTTCAGAAGAATCAAATAGCTTATGATGAGAAAATTAGAGTGTTAGAAAGTGATTTAGAATGTACTAAAAATGACTTAAGGAGGACTGAGAAAGAAAAAGCAGGTGTAATTTCAGAAAATCTTGTGTTGAAAGAGAAATTAGATGAAGAAATAGCTAGACATAAACAATGGCAAAAATCTGGTCTAAATCTAGCTAAAGAACTCTATAGTAGTCAATCTGAGACCTCTGCAATAGGTTTAGGTTTTAAAAAGTATGTAGGATTAGAAGCTAGGTATGATGGGCGTAAAACTACACCGTCAGGCTTAGCTAACTATGTCAAAGAAGGTGACCTACATGCTGTACGTGGATCTATTAGAGGAATACCTATGCCTGTTGACCTTTCCCTTATTGTTGACTTTGATGGATCACATCATCTATATGGCAAAAGTCAAAGACTTGCGGACCACGATTCTTCATCTAATGATTTTGTCTCTTGCTCTGACAGTGACAAATCTTCTGATCAAGGGTCTACTTCTTATGCCAGCTGTGATTCAAGTGATAAGTCAGACCAACCCAAGACCTCACCCAAGCCTGCACCCAAGCCTACCTACAAGCCTATTAGAGTTGTTTGCTAAGGAATCCTCTTCCAAGACAGTTTCCTCTGGAAGACTTGTCTTTTCATTCTTTGAATAATAATTCAGTTAAAAACAATTCTTTTCATGGTTTTGGTTTGAATACTTCTGCTTGTAATAGAACATCTTTTGGTTTGAATAAATCTTCTAAACAGAAGACATGTTTTGTGTGTGGAAGTAAATTTCATTTAATTAAGGATTGTGATTTTCATGAACAAAGAATGGGTGTATGTGCTGGGAAATCTAGACCAATGTGGACAAATGTTAATGCTATACCACCTTATGTTCCACAAGCAACCTATGCATCTCCTCCTTTTAATTGGAGAAGCTCAGTTGCTAGACCATCTGTGCAACCAACAAGTTCATATTTTAAAAATGGTTATTGGCCTGGATATGTTGACTCAATGAATGCTGGGAAGGGTTATAGGGATATTGCTGTGAAGCCCTCAGCAGGTTGTTCTTGGACACAAAGGGGACCTAAATTTCAATGGAAACTCAAGAACAATAGTGGATCTTATAAATCTACATGGCCTCAATCTAAAGATCCACAAGGCAGGTTCAAGTCAGTGATGACTTGAGCCTCAATAGTGTACTAATTTTTGTATATATTTTTGTTGTTGTTGTAGGATCATCCTCTTAAGCACAAGGAAGTTGGCATTGTTGATAGTGGTTGCTCAAGGAGCATGTCAGGAAACAGAGATATGATGCATAATTTCATACCCATAGAAGGAGGAGGCAATGTAACCTTTGGTGGAAGTGATGGTAGAATCACTGGGAAAGGGACCATCAAAACACCTCAACTGGACTTTGAGAATGTGTACTATGTCAAGGAACTACAACACTTCAACTTGTTCTCAGTCTCACAAATCTGTGACACAAAGAACAAAGTACTCTTCTCTGAGGATGAATGTCTTGTGATGTCTAAAGACTTCAAACTTCCAGAAGATACATCAATTCTGCTGAGAGTTCCTCGTACTCACAATTTATACACATTCAACTTGAATGATGTTCAACCAGAAGGTGACTTAACTTGTTTGGTGGCTAAAGCATCCCTGGATGAGTCTACAAAGTGGCATAGAAGGATGGCTCATGTGAACTTCAAGACCATTAACAAGCTATCTAAACTGGGTCTTGTTGAAGGACTTCCTTCTAAGGTTTTCACCAATGAACATAAGCGTGTTGCTCGCAACAAAGGAAAGCAACACGAGCCTCTTACAAAGCTATTATTGCTGTGAGTGTTATCTCGTAACCTCTTGATTTGCTTCATATGGATCTTTTGGTCCAACTCAAGTCCGCAGATTGATCACAAGTACTTTTGTCGGTAATCACCGATGGATTTAGCGAGGTTTTGTTGGGTGTTCTTTCGAGAACAAAAGATGAAACATCTCCGTTTTAAGAGAGTTTATAACCCTTGTTGAAAATCAGCTGAATAAAAGGTTAAGGGCATCAGGTGTGATAATGGGACAGAGTTCAAGAATGCAATCTTGATAGAACTCTGTAAGTCTAAAGGAATCAAAAGGGACTATAGCACTCCAAGAACCCCTCAACAAAATGGGGTAGCTGAAAGAAAGAATAGGACCCTTATAGAGGCAGCAAGATCTATGCTTGCAGACTCTAAGTTACCCACTATGTTTTGGACTGAAGCAGTTGGCACAGCTTGTTATGTTCTGAACAGGGTATCTATCACTAGACCTCACTTTAAGACACCTTATGAACTTCTCTATGGGAAAGTTCCTGCAATACACTACCTTAAACCTTTTGGCTGTCAAGTGACTATTTTGAATACTAGTGATCCACTGGGTAAATTTGATGAGAAGGCTGATGAAGGATATATTGTGGGTTATTCGGCTCACAGTAAGGCGTATAGGGTATACAATTTGAATGCTAAGAAGATTGAGGAGACTTTGAACCTGAGATTTCTAGAAGACAAGCCTAATGTTCAAGGACAAGGTCATGTTTGGTCTTTTGATCTTGATTACTTAACTGATTATTTGGGTTATTCTAGACATGTGGCTAACCAAAATGCAGGTAAACAAGAGTCTTCTCCTGACAGTGTTTGCTACCATGAATGCGGATTCGATAGTGAGTTTGAGGATGATGAACATCCTATTATTGTACCTTCTTTCTCCCCTAACAATTTTGCAGGTGACACTTCTAAAGATACTGCTGATGAGAGTGAAGATGAGTCCAACTATGCTGAAGACCTTGCTAGGCTTCAGAAACAGGAGTATGCAGCTAATCTAGAAGCTGAGAGGAATGCTGAGGAGATTGCAAAAGAAGCAGTCAGTGGAAACCAACATTCTGCTGACAGTGATTCTGTTTCTCCTAACATCACCAAATCTGCTGAAGGTTATGCTGTTTCTACTCCCATATCTACTCGAGTGTCCACAGACTTTGGGGAACCTTATACACGTTTTCCAAGACCTTCAGATCTTGGTCATCATCAACCCAAAGCTGGCATCTTCACCTCACCTTCCTATGACAATGATTTTGAGCCCACAATGACTAATCTTGATTCCTCCATTGATGTAAACACCACTGCTACTAAAAGGATCAACAATGCTCATCCACAGTCTAATATTATTGGTGATCCTAATGCACCTGTTAGAACTAGGGGAACTGTGACAAGTTCTAAATATGGTCAAGTGGCTTTTATCTCTTATGTCTCAAATCAACAAAGAGACAATCACACAGACTATGAACATTGTCTGTTTGCTTGTTTTCTCTCTCAAGTGGAACCAACCAGTGTTACTCAAGCTCTTGAAGATTCAAGTTGGCTTGAAGCAATGCAAGAAGAGATGCAACAATTTCAAAATCAGCAAGTTTGGATCTTGGTACCACTACCTGATGGCAAGTATGCAATTGGGACTAAATGGATTCTGAAGAATAAGAGAGATGCAAGGGGTGTTGTTATTAAAAACAAAGCAAGATTAGTGGCTCAGGGGTTCAGACAAGAGGAGGGGATTGATTATGATGAAGTGTTTGCACCTGTTGCTAGAGTAGAGGCCATTCGTATTTTCTTGGCCTATGCATCTTACATGGGTTTCATGGTGTATCAAATGGATGTTAAAGGTGCATTTCTGTATGGTGAAATAGAAGAGGAGGTTTATGTCACTCAACCTAAAGGATTTGAAGACCCAGACCATCCAAATCATGTTTACAAGGTAGTTAAAGCTCTCTATGGACTACATCAGGCACCAAGAGCCTGGTATGCTAGGCTCTCATCATTTCTACTGAAGCATGGCTATAGAAGAGGTGCTATTGATAAAACACTTTTCCTGAAGAAGAATTCCACAGACATTATTCTTGTGCAAGTTTATGTGGATGATATCATATTTGAGTCCACTAAAGAAGCTTGGTGCAGGGAGTTTGAGGAGCTGATGAAGGGAGAGTTTCAGATGAGTGCTATGGGGGAGCTTACTTTCTTTTTGGGTCTCCAAGTTCAGCAGAAACCTGATGGTATCTTTATCAGTCAGGACAAATATGTGAGGGACATCTTGAAGAAGTTTGGAATGGAAAGTGTCAGGACTGCCACAACACCTTATGAAGCTCCAAAGTCAAAGACAAACAATGAACCAGATCTACCTGTGAATGTTCATTTATACAGATCTATGATTGGTTCCTTGATGTATCTAACAGCTTCTAGGCCTGACATCACTTTTGCTAGTGAGTGCTTGCTCTAGACATCAAGTCACTCCACTTGCTTCCCATCTGAATGCTGTCAAGAAGATCTTTAAGTATTTGAAAGGCCAACCCCATTTAGGCCTTTGGTACCCAAAAGAGTCTCCTTTTAAGCTGGAAGCATATAGTGACGATGATTATGTTGGTGCAAATCTGGATAGGAGATCCACAACCGGAGGTTGCCAATTCCTTGGAAAGAGATTGATTTCTTGGCAATGCAAGAAACAAACCATTGTGGCTACCTCATCTACTCAAGCGTAGTATGTGGGCTGCTTTGCTAATTGTTGTGTGACGTGTTCTTTGGATACAAAATCAATTGTTGGATTATGGGTATAACTTCATGAACACAACAATTTTATTGATAATCAGTACCATATGCATTGTTAAAAATCCAGTTTTCACGGTAGAACTAAACATATTGAAATCGTGCACCACTTTATAAGAGATGCATATGAAAACATTTGATAAAAGTGGTTAAAATTCATACCGATGATAATGTGGCGATCATTAACAAAGGCTTTTGATGGACCAAGGTTTCAACACCTTGTGGTCCATATTGGAATGCTTAACCCTTAACTGCAAAGTTTAAGGTGAGGCATAGGCCTCAGGGGAGGCATATGCCTCAGGGGAGGATTTATGTTGTAAACTTTGTATATTGTTTTGTATATTTTCTAACACTAACCAGCTAATGTTTTGTGAGTTTGGTTTGGTTTGTGTGTTTCTTTGTGACTGTTTTGCAGACTAAGTTCTTCAAGTTTGGTTCATTAGAGAATGGTCAAGTAAGCTAGAAGCATGTTTTCTTCTGAAGTGAGCAAATTGAGCAAATTGTTTCTACTGGATGATAAGTACTGAAGTGATCAAATTACATCTACTGAAGACAAGTACTGAAGTTAAATTGATCATTCATTCAAGAAACAGTTTACAGCTTACAGCTTACAGATTACAATCAACTTCATATGGAAATACAAGATCAGTTCTATACAAGATCTACTTAACCTATTCTAGCTCCTATCATCGTCTAGCCTATATCTTCTATCCCGATGGTCGGATATGCATGACCAAGACGACGAAGAAGCTAAGGATCAAAATGGGAAGGATGGATTAAGGAAACCGAAGATGATGAAGATGAATACATATTTCCTTTGTGCTTCATCTCTGGTTTCACCAAAAGCAATCAATCCATCTTCCTTTTACCCTTCCCTTTACGATATGTGATGAAGCACCAAAACACAGTGCGAAAGACCAAGAACCACCTCTCATCCTTTGGGAGTGGTGGATTTCTATGCACGTGGTCTTGTTTGGGGTTGGGATGATGAAGGTTGTCCTTTCTTTGCTTCCTCTAACCAATCTATTGAAGATTGGCTCTAGGCGCTCAGTAGAATCATCTGATCCTCTTGATGATTCAGAAGGATCTACCACACTGTCATCTTCTGAAGAAGGGAGAAAGGGTGATTTTCTAGGTCGCGGATATGGTTGAGGAAAGTAATAAAGCCATGGGTTAGCATCATCACTTGATGATGATGATGATGATGATGAGGATGTGAGGTTTATTACTTCTGGTTGATTCCACATTGGTGATTGGTGTTGATTGGAGGGTTTTTGGTGAAATTAGGGTTTGTGATGAAAATTGGGGGTAAATGATATGTGTGAAGTGTGCATTGGGATTGTTATATAGACGGATTCGAGGTTTAATGTAATTTAATGTGAGTTGGGTGGCACAGTAACGCTCCAGATATTTACTGATGATATTTTTATCTTGGGTGGTTTCTGCTGAAGTGAATTACTTGATGATTGACCGTGTTCTGTTTTGAAGTGTTACTTGGTCAAGGGTAGAGTTGAAATACACGTAAGATATGGTCAACAAAAGTTCCGATATTTTTGACTATAATTTGGGCAATTTCTACCAATTCATTATTTGCATATCCTTACTTCAAATTAAACGATTCCCTCTTCACGTACGTTCAAAACACTTCCAGTTGTGTGATTCTTAACCCTAACTTACAATTTTACACATGGCGCTTAAATTGAAGAAAGATCATAATAAAGTTGCTTTTCTGGGAAAAGCTAAGGGTGATGATTTGTATGAACCAATGGTGGAGTTCTTGAAGAGATCAAAGATTCATTATGCTTTAACGCATTCTCCTAATGTGATATATGAATCATTGGTTACACAGTTTTGGGCATCTGCTGAAAGACGGAATGATACAGAGATCGTAGCTAAGATTGATGAAACAGAGTATGTTGTAACAGAGGAGTTGATAAGAAGAAAGCTTCGCTTGGATGATGCGAATGGGATTTATCACTCTAATTCGGTGGAGATACTTACTGGGCTGAGAGCTATTGGATACAGGGGTACAAGGACTGATATATGGTTCAAGAATCAGTTGTGTCCTATGTGGAGGTTTTTGGTTCACACGTTGCTTCAGTGCATAAGCAATAAATCAGGAGGATGGGACCAATTTTCTACTCAATTGGGATGTGGTATTGTATGTCTTTCTCAGGGGTTAACTTATAACTTTTCTAGGTTTATTTTTGATAATTTGGTTGAAAATATTCATAGGAAAAAGCATAAGTTTTTTATGTACCCTAGGTTTGCAAATGATTTTGGACATTACTACCCAAGCCCAAGCCTTTTGTCCCATAGGAGCTTTATCTTCTAAACTGTTTGCTTCTATGAAAACTAATTATGAGGGGGAACATCATCCTTTGCTAGCGGCTATGTTGCCTCAAGGCAATGAGGCTGCTGATGAGGGGAATGTTGTTGGTTCTTCACCTTCTACCAATGGTACTGATGGTAATCCTTCAGTTGCCATTGATGAGGGCCCTTCTACTATTGCTGAAGCATCTCATGTTACTCCTGACCTACCTCCACCTATACCTTCACCTAGACCTAGTCAATCACCTACTCATGTTGATGTGTTTGAGACTGTGCATGATAGACTGACCACACCTAGTCCTGTTAGGAATCCTGTTGATGAAGGTTTTCCTTTCATTGAGCATGTTGATGTTTCTGTTGAAAGGTCCAATGAAGCTCCCATCCACACAGAGCAATCTGCTGGTGGAGCTGAGGATCCTATTACTCTTACTTCTATCTATGATTTGCTCAACAGGACTGTCCAAGAGGTTGCAGATCTGAAAAAGGAGCTTGCAGAGACTAAATCTTCACTTGGTGGTGAGATTGTGGAGTTAAAGAGTAAAGTTAAGAGTTTGGAGGAACAACTTGGGAATTATAGCAAAAGGAAGCTAGATGTTTCTTCTGATGAGGAGGAAGTGGATACTCAATTTAAGTCACTGGATATTTTGGCTAATGTGGCTCAACAATCTACTCCAATGGTTGCTAAATCAGTAAAGCAAAAGGAGCCAATTTTGTGTACTAGAAGGAGGAGAAGGCAATCTTTGAGCAAGGATACATTGCAAAGTGAGGATGTTGCAACTACTGAAGAGCATATTGTTGCTGATACTCCTATGATGGATATTGCTCTTGAAGTTGGTCAAGCTTCATACATGCAAGCACAACTCGCTTCTACACCTTCATCAGATCATTACAAGTTTTTCTTCTTTGGAAGAAGTTTTGTTTTGGATCCAATGGTGATGTATTTTCCACACCTGTTGAAGATCTGTCTCAACATGTTTCTTCTGATGCTAATCTGGATGTTTCTTCCGAAGTTCCTATGAGTGATACTTCTTCAGTTGATGTAGTTCATAAGTCTGCTGATCATGTGAAATGAGTAATGATTGATGATGAGTTTGGTCCAGGTCTGGTTAGTGAACAGGAAAGGCATGCACAAGAAAGAATGTTAGCTGAGTGTGCAGAATTGAAGAAAAGTGATGAATTGGCTAAACAGATTGCAGCTGAGTCTACTTCTATTTTGCCTCCTGAGAGACGAAAAGAACTGTATGATTTGGCTACTCAGATTCCTGTTGCACAATGGGATGTTTATACTCAGCAAGTTGTTTCAAATCCTACAGTTGCTCAGAGTATATTAGGTGCAAACTTTGACAGTGAAAATTTTGTTGCACAAATGGTAAATCTTGGACGAAAACGAAAGCAAGAGGCAACCGACAAAAGAAAGCTCTTCTTCGCTCAAAAGCTAAAGCTAGAAGAGAGAGACCACCTACTCCTGCCCAAATGAAAAAATACATGAGAACTATCGTTCTTCATCAGAGTTGTACTATCTTTAATTCTGGTATGAAAAAGAGGCAAGTATGGGCTTTACCTGATGATGATTTGCAGAGAATATATCAAAGGATTATGAAACAGACTTCACCATCTTCTAACAAGAGAATTGCTGATCATACAGATGCTCCACAGGCGAAGAGGTCTAAGACAGTTGAGATTGTAGATAATTTTGATGATGTTCCACCAAGGATGGATTCTCCTGTTCTTACTCCTGAAGCATCTACTGCAGCTATACCTTCAGCTGAAAGGGTTCAATCTCCTGAACCACAAACTATTTCTTCTACAGCATTGCCTAGTGTTAAGAAGGTCAGAGTGATAATTGATCTAGAAGGAGAAGATATGGGTAAGAAAGCTGAAAGAGCAGCTGCTAAAGCTAAGAAGGCCAGAGTAATACTTGAGAGAATGTATGAATTGAGAGGTATTGTTCCAGTTAAGTCTACTTCTACTTCTTCTACTCATGCTAAAGATGTACACAAGCATCCGAGGATGTACCATCTATGGAGATTTATATACCGGTCGGAGGATGAAAAGAATGTCTAAACGAAGTCACACTACTTTAAGGCGATCTGTGAGATCGATGGGACATATACTTCTAAGATTCATAAGTCTCTCGGGTAGTTCTTTGGATCTAAAAGTCATTGATTCAACTTTTATTCAAGAAGGATCTGTTGCTATTTTTCCTGAAGGATCTCATGATGTGTTGATTAATTGGACCTTAACTGATGGGGAGCTTAATACTATTTATCGTCTGGATTATTCTACTCTGAAGTTCAACTTCTTGAAGGAAATATTTCATCTGGTGGATAGGCAAGATTTGAATACTCTGTATGGTCTTGTTACTAAGCATTATGCTATTCATTCACCACAGGGTTCTGGTTTATTTTTGTTGGGTGATCTTCGAGTGTTGTTTGATTCTCAATCTCCAAATGGTAAAGGGTATCATATTTGGAAGAATTCACATCACTGGAAGATTTTATCCTTTGCCTTGTGTGCATGTGGTGGAGACAAAGGGTGGGATTACTGTTTGTATGTTTTCTGATAAGATTTATCCCTTGTCTGTAAGGCTGATGGAAAGAATGCTTAGACAGAAGTTGGAAGTTCCTCCGCATCCAGTTGGTAATGATAAGTTGCTTCTTTGAACAATGTGTTGGAATCATTAAGACTCGACTTTTGCAACATAAAGCATCATCTTGATTATGGTATTTTGTATTGTTTGTAATATTTGTTTGTAATTTTGTTTTCTTTTATTGTTAAAAAAAAAAAAAAAAAATTGGTTTGTCTAACTTTTCTTGCGGGTTTGTTGTATATTGTTGATGGTTATTGACTCACCGGATGTACCTTGTGTATATCAAAGAGTTGGCTAGTCCAAAGGGTACACTTTGGTAAAGACACATCAAATCATTGATAATCGTAATGGTTTGCTCAAAATCATAGGGTTTGCAACCACCCATGCTTAATTGTTGAGGTTGTATGGTCATCAATTCACCATGGTTTATTCCTTTTGGAATCCAAGAATTGGCTAGCCCACTTGTATATGGCTTGTGGTAAAGGCATTGGAATACCATATTTGGTAATCGGTTCACCAATCCTAAGAATTGACTAGTCCCGAGCAAACGGCTACGGTAAAGACATATCAAATCCGTTTATATGGTTGCCGGTTTGCTAATAAATCGATGGTTATCGATGTACCATAGTTTTCGAACTTAAACATTTGGCTACTCCAGTAGTGATGGCTATTGGTAAAGAGACATCAAATCCATTATTTTCAATGATTCACCTCTCACAGGAGTTAACACACCTGGATGTGATGAGAATAGTATGAAACTAAACTGTTTTGATGTACCTTGTGTCATTTGTTGCTGCAAAGAACTGGAGCTTTAAAGATTTGTCATCATCGAGGTGTCATTGTTTTGTTTCTTTGTTGCTGATGTTCGTGTACAATCCTCTGAAGCGTTGAAGATCTATCAAGAAACTGGAACTTAACCAAGTCAAATTCCAGTTTAGGGGAGGATTGTTGGGAATTCTACTAAGTTAGAATTACTGATGATGTTTCTGAAAGGATTCTCACAAGTTCTATGTTTATCTTGAAGAATGTAATCTGCTGAAGTTATATGGTACGTAGTTTGTTTCATGGAAATAGTTATTCCGTGTTTTCTATAGTTAGTTAGGATATGCATGAGCTTTATTAGGAAGTGATTATGTATATCTTATTTAGTTTTATTATTATACGTTTCTTAGGAAACAAGTTAGGGTTCCTTGTCTATAAAAGGAACACAATAGTATGAATGAATGTAACGAGTTGAAAACAAAGTTTTAGTAATATAAAGATCCATAGAGGATCAACGTGTTCTTAGTTATTTGTGTTCGTACTTATATTTGATTTCCGCTAAAGAATATAAGTCGTAGAGATTGTCTATTAGTTTGTTTGTGATTACATAAGCAATACTAACGATCTCGAGTGCTCAAGATCTATCAAGGTCTAACGTTTCAACAATATATCAATATCATATTTCATATATATGGAGTTTACAAAAAGATGTGGAATAAGGCGGCGTGACGGCATGACCAAGCCTCATGCCTTTGCGATCCTTTTAGAACCATGATTTTTGCTATTAGTTTCAGTTTATTTGTTTTCCGTTTGAGTCTCCCCCCATTGCCATCGTCACTCTCCCCTCATTACAATTACCATTGTCATTATCCATACCATGGGGAGATATAAGGCTCTCAACAAATACATGCTCATTATAATTACAATCACGTTATGAAATTGTGGATAACCAATGTTACCATGGGGAGATCTAACGCTTTGCATAAATACAGGAGCACCTGAATCTTCTTCTACATCCATATGTTAATATGACCAAAGAAACTGTTAAAATTAACCTAATACCTGGAAATAAAAGTCTAGGGACTAATCTTGCCTTGTTTGGTTTTTAGTTTAAAGGTTTAAGTTGTTCCAGCTGGTAAAGCTGCTATTATTGAAGTCGGTTTGGATGGATGCTATAATAGGAATGAGATAAAGAGATGAGTCTCATAACTCATATCTACTTTCTTTCTCTGATGCGGACAGGATTCAAGGCCGAGCAACGTGATCTGCTTGAAACTATGGCATAACCTTGAAGCCATGTTTATGTCGTAACCTATGTTTAAATGTCGGTGCGTGATTACGTGAAGGAATTACACCGTAATTGATTTACTCAATTACGCCGTAATTAGGTTATGTTTAGTTTCCTTTATCCAGGTTTAGGATAGTTACGCCGTAATTGGTTAATCCAATTACGCCATAACCCAGTCAAGTCAGTTTCCTTATTTTAGTCGGTTTCAGACGATTCTAGTTAACTTGTTCCCCAAGTTTGGCTTTCCTATTAATATAGGGCTTGGGTATAATGTAATTCATTCAATGATTTAGCTATTCAATAAATTTCAAGACTTTTGTCTCTAAATCCTTTGTGATTTGCTAAAACCTTTATAAGGTTTTGTGTTACATGCTTCCGTCCAACGTCAGTTGGCATCAGAGCTTCTTAGAGCCAACGGAGTGGACTTCGGGTATGTGATCGAGTTCATGAACCCGTGAGGCTACACCGTCCCGTGTACTTCGGGTACATGAAAATGTGGAGCAATTCGAGCTCGGAACCCGCTCGTATAAAGCTTTGTTCTTTTCTTTTTTTTTTTGTCTTTTTATGAAATATAGTATTAGGGTTGGATCGGGTACCACTCCGTCTTGTTAGGGTAGTGTTAGGGTAGTATTGGGGTAGTTTTGAGTTGGAAGGTTTTTATTGGATGGAGGTGACGTGGCACCCTCAGGGTATTAGGGTAAGAAACTTGGACTCCCTCCCCCCTTAGCATCCTGGTGGATAATTGGTGTAGAAGATTCTGCTTCAATTAATGTCTAGAGCTTTTTAGCATCCTAGATGATGAAATGTGTAGAAGATTTAAAAACCCATATTGTTGGTGGGATATGGTCTGGAGAGTACGTGGATCATGGTTTTACCAAATCCATGAAAGTACTTGACAGTTGTTACACTATGCTAGAAGAACTACGTTCTGTGATCGTAGGTGGGGCATCAATCCACAAGAACCGCGAGGGTAGCAATTATGGAGGTTCAAGAATTCGTCCAACCATAGGCGGATCTATTGACAACCATAGGAGCAACCAATCCCCATTCAACAATAGGAGGGTTGATGAATGGGAGAAAAGAATGAAACTTGAGATTTGACTACCAACAATCAAGTGGTTTCACTCAAGGGTTTCAATCAATAAAAAGGTGTTTTCTTTAATTATGGATAATTATGGGGCTAGAAACTTGGTGTTAAGAAAATTCGTCGATTAATTTAATTTTCCAATAGAAACTTGTTTGGTTAGAGGTCATGAGGTTTGTATGATTCTGATCTCTATTGGTAAATTCTACAAGGAGGAGGTAATGTGTTATTTGAATGATATGGAGGATTGTCATATTCGGTTGGGAAGGTCTTGGCGATAAGAAGTTCAAGGTTTTTAAGATCTAGGGCACAATCTTTATTTTTTCTTATGGGAAGGAAAGAAAATTGCTACGGTTCCATCCAAGGGAAAACCATAATAACCAAAGGCCGAGGTTATGGTGGAAGAAAAGATTTTGAAGGATGAAGTAGTTGAAGAGCAAGTTGAGAAAATCCAAGAATCTAAAGTCACTTCACAACATGAAGAAAACATTTCAACTTTAGTGTTGGAAACACCAAATAAAGTTGGTACCTTGAAGACTTGTGAAGAAGAAGTTACGGATTTCAATGGTGAAGAAGATGTAAAGGATTTTGAGGGTGAACTAAGCATGCATTTCGAAGGCGACAAAGATTTAAAGGTTTATGATTTTAATTGTGGATTTATTACAAATATGCTTATCACAAACCCAACTAAGTTTTCAATGGCAAGCAAAGAGACTATTTTATTGCAAGTGAAGACTTGGGAATTTTTATTAAGAAGTGCATAACTCAACATTTTAGGTTATGGGGTGATCGTTGGGAAATTACTCGAATTAATGTAAAGCGCAAATCTACCTAAGATAAGGTTCGACGTGAGAAGATGTTCGTGGTAGATGAAGCTTTTGATAGCAAGAACTTGAGGGAGAGTTATTCTAAAGTGAGGGGGAATGATGCTGACAGGATTCAAGGTCGAGCAATATAGTCTGTTGCTAAACTACGGTATAAACTCAAAGCCATGTTTACGACGTAACCTATGTTTAAATTTCGGTATCCATTCTTTGAAGAAGTTACGCCGTAATTGATTTACCCAATTACGCCATAAATAGGTGTTCCAATTACCCATTTTTTAATTTATGTCTTTATTTTCTTGCTTAGATTGCTAGAGGATAGGATTGGGACTATTGGAAGTTGAGATTGTTGTTTGATTGGTGTTTCTATGCTATTTGTGGTGTTGATTGAGATTTAATGTTTCATTTATTTGTTTTTCTTCTATTTGTTGTGTTTGTCTGCGCCCTTGACCTACCACCTTGAGTGATAAGGAAAGTCTGGGAATTACTTTCTCTGTTTTACTTGAGTGCTTGTTCTTTTTGGGATTGTTTGTTATCCGTGTTTTTATCATGTTTGTTCATTGTGATTCTGTTCATTATTCTGTGCATCCTTCTGATCATAATGATAAGTTTGTTGAACGTGTTACTTTTTATTAGTAAATTGTATATTAGTCATCCTTTACATTTGCACCTAAACTTTCATATCCATTAAACTCAAAGGTCCGAAAACTATAATATTTGGTCTTGTGCTATGATTTTAGCTTTGGAAGGTAAACATAAAACTGGTTTTATGAATGGTACTTGTAAAAGGTCTAATGTTGATGAAGTGTTGGGCAGATAATGGGATAGGGTAAATGTGGTTGTCATTCTATATCAGAGGAGTTATTTTTGGGTCAATTTTTTATTTTTTTTTTTATTTTTTTGAAAAAGCCTCTAATGTATATGTTGGAATTATTAAACTTGTCTACAATTAATAAGATACACAACATCAAATAACATGCAACAGAAGACTAAGACATATAATTGTAATTAACTAACCGAAATTTTAACGTAAGTGTACCTTATGCAAATTCCAAGCTTTCTTCAAATCAAGAACCCCAATTATGGTTTAAGTGGTTTAACGAATTGACCCTTACCGTTTTTTAATTCAAACCGATTGATATAAACAATAGTGTGTCTACACCACGTTCTTGTACACACGTACTAATATCGAATTAAAGACAATGCTAGTTCTTAAAACACAAAATAAATTTTTTTTAATAAACAAAATCCGAACACCCTAAATTCCTTAGGGTTTCGGTCGACTTATACCAAACAAAAGAAGAGACAACAAGTTTAGGGATTAGTGTGTGCACAAGAGAAACAAAACAATAACCCCTAACGTGGTTTATATAGTAGAGATAACTTGGAGGACAAGTTCGAATGGGATTAGGAAACTAATCCCCCTAGTCGGCCGAATATACTCTCAAGAGGGTATTCCGGAACCTTGATACCTTCTATTTTATCTCTAGTCCCTCTCTTATATTTAACGACCGTTAGTCAATTCTCGTTAATTACTTAACGAACGTTAGTCGTTATTGTGCTTTAATAATTAACTAGTTATAATGCCCGTGCACGCACGGGGTTTTTTCTAAAATTTCCAATGACGTATTTTTATCTATTAAAAACAAATTCGGAAGCAACATAGCCGAGTATCCAAACACTCAAAAGAGTTTCCATTCACTAAACTAAGAAGTCTCAAAAACCCTAAACACAATACGCAGATAAAGCACTTTTAATTACCAATGCTAAGTATCTTCAATATGGACATGTAGTCTTATCTAATTCATCAAGAAACAATAAGCATACTAAACACTTTCAATAAGCAATCTCAAACACCGTTAATTACTTCTATTTAACTGAAACACAAGTTTGTTTGTTTTTTTTATTCGCATGCTAGTTTTAAAATAGTAATTTTTGGTCCTTGTCAAGTATATAATAAGATATGAACCTAATCTTCAAGAAGTATTCCTGCAAATCCGGGTTTGATAAACCCCCTAATGGTTATTTTCACAAACAAAACTGAGATGATGAAATTAGGGGAACGCTTTGATTCCTATACTGAGGAAACCATAAATATTGGAAAGTGATTTGTACACTCATCAAATTGATTGGCACACTCCATTTTAGAGTGTGTTGACAATTATACCCTCACAAAGTAAAAAAAATGTGTAAAAGTTATGTGAGAGTATAAATGTCAAAAAACTCTAAAATTGAGTGTATCAATCAATTTGGTGAGTGTACAAATCACCTCCCTGAATATTAAAACATATTTTTAAGCAAAACTTGCATTAACAAAATCACAAAACACAACTTATAGGGGTTGTTATACCAATTAAAATAAGAAACCTAAAATAGATTTAGCACGAAATTGATTAATGAACTTATAGTCACACAAATCAGAACATAATAAGCATAATCATCACAACATTCCTATCCAAAATTGGCAGAGTTTAGACCTTTTGTTACACTTGATCAACTAATTTTCATTAAAAAATTCAAAGGCAAAATATAATATTGACTTATAAAAGAAAAAATTAGTATATCACCATAAGATATACATGAGTACCACGCAATCTTAGGTCCCCCGCATCTAATAATCTTGCTTCCTTATGTTACCAAGTTCCCTCATGTTCAAAACCCCGGTCCCCTCTTTCACCTGTAGCCAAAACCATACAAACTCATCAACTATTTTCATCACCATAATTGTTCCCACTTTGTCAAATTTTGTTTGTCTTGTCTTACATTAAGAGTACTACTAACACTTCATTACTTGTGGCGGGTTATTACCTAACATGTTCAACATTAGCGAGTTAAATTTTGAATCACACATAAACTCACAATCGGAACAAAATGAATTCAACATCTTCTCTACGCACACGGTCCAACTTTGAGATAAAGGAAAACAAAAAATATATATATATAAATTTCAGTATACTAAAACTAATAACAACTTAAACTCACAATCGGAACAAAATGAATTCAACATCTTCTCTACGCACACGTCTAACATTTGATCTCTAAATAAATTTTAGTATACTAAAACTAATAACAACTTAAATAGGTAAGTAACACACTAACACATAGTAAGAAAACCCATGCATACACCTTTTGAAATATGATTGCAAGATGTAGACACATTATCATTATAAATGGACATCACTTGCTTACCCATACTTAGAATTGGGTACAAATTGGCATAATAAACTGGTAAAGATATGTTCTCTCAACCCATTTATTTTTCTTTTATACCCATTTTGATTTTTTTCACTAAAAGTAATTCGTAATATTAACATGATGACCATTATACACTTAGTCTGGAGGTAGGCTCACTATTACAACATTACAAAAGGTGATTAAGATTATATTTCTTAAGAATACACTGAAGATAAAAAATTTATATCTATCATTAAATTCTTATATTTAAAAAAAGCTCATTTTATTAAGAGTTAATTACATAATTGGTCCTTAAGGTTTACCGGATCTTGCATATAATGTCCTTGTGTTTTTTTTGACGGGTCATGTCCTCGTGGTTTTGACCCATTACGAGTTTGGTCCTTTGACCAATAATTCTGTTAGTTGACCGTTAACTTGAAGGGTATTTTTGACTTTCCACATGTTTTGGCAAACCACAAGGACGATTTTAAATATTAAAACCAATTGCTGGATTGTCATCGTTCGTAACACTCGGATTATAAAGAAGGTATAAAGAATATGATTCTTTTATGTACGAATGGTCAAAATTGTGTTTGTCTTTGTTAGCCTCGTAATGTTGTTAGATCAAATATTAGTTAAAGTTTTATTGTGTTAAGACTTTAGTTTATATGTATTTATGTATTAAGTATGTTACGTATTTGGTATGGGTCGAATTAGAAGAATTGTCATGGGTCAAGAACCTTTAACCCAAACAGGCCCATACATATGACGATTATAGGAAAACAGTTATCTTCTCAAGCATCACAACGTTTGGGAGAAAACCTTAGGTGTCATTTAGGTTACTATATATTGTGAATTTCAACCCGTGGAAATTACAACAACAATCATTATCTACAAAGTCAACCTCTTTAGTATTATTGCATATTTTACCCGTTTACTGTTACATCGCCAAACACTAGTATTGCACAATCAAAAACCAATCATGAAACACTTATTGAAACAACGAATTGTTGGCAAATCTCCTGTGAATAATTGGTATCAGAGCGAAGGCTCTAATCCGTGGGAAACGCCAACATTCAAACACTCATCAGGCTTCCAAAGTAGACGTTACTTGTTAAGAGAAACACCCAAACGTATGTACCAGTGGAATACGAGGAAGAAGAAGAGTATATCACCAAAAGGGAAACAACTATTGGTACAAACGGTATTGGAGAATGAAGCTTTTAACGCCACGAACAAAACAGAGTATGTGAAAGAACAAAAGAAGAAGCCCGTTACAAAAAAGAAAGAGAAGAAATCAAAGTGTTACATATGTAGAGAGAAGGGACACCCCTTTTGGGCGTGTGAAAGAAGGAAGAGATTGGCAGGAGTCGAATTACAACAAGAAGTGGACATCACAAACCAAATAATCGATCAAGAAAGAATGTACCCAGAAAAGGTGTACATCTATGGTGACTACATTGCAAAGGCAATCGATGAAGAGGGTGGAACGATATCGGTATGTAAGTAAACATTACAAAGTTCATATGTGCCCTAGAAGAATCATGTTTGATGATGTCAATTACAAATTCAAGTTAATAGGCAAAGATGAGCATGAGTGCAAATTTATATTTTCATATGGAATTGGCACTACCACTATCAAAACAGAACTTGGTGAATTAGTTGTGAGACAAGTACAATATACCCCTGAGGTTTCTCACAACATACTTAGTCTAGAATTGTTAGAAAAACAAGGGTTTTCTGTGAAAATTAAGGATACTAGATGCAGCATTTATCATATGTATTATGATGAGGAAACAAGTTTGGAGATGCCACTTGATGATGAGAAAGAAAGAGTTGGGCCAAGAGAAGTGGTAAACGAACACAACCAGATTTGCAGAAATATTTTGAAGCAATTGACCCAAGGATGAGTGTTCATTGGTTAGAGGACACTACACCAATTGGAGGGTTTGGGGCGCCCATATTTTTGGTCGAGAATGTCGTCCCAAATTGATGACTTGGTCCCACATATATTCAACAAAAAGAACAACAACAACAAACTTTTGGCCCATTTCATTTTGGGACGACAATGTCGTCCCTAATTATAATTATTTGATTTTAATATTTAAAATCTTTTAAATAACTTTTCACGAAAATAAATACATCCCGCCAGTATTTTTAGTACCCGCCAAGCACTTAGGGACGACATTGTCGTCCCAAACTGTAAGTATATGTTTTTTTAATATTTAAAACTTTATAAATCAGTTTTTATTTTTCAAATCAATTTTAAAACTTTTTTAAAAACCTTAGGGACGACAATGCCGTCCCATATTTTTAAAATTATTTTAAATAACATCTCATGTATAACCATATCGATCATCTCGACTCATTCGTTTAACATCTCATGTATAATCATATCGATCATCTTGACTCATTCGTTTAATATCTCATGTATAACCATATCGATCATCTCGACTCGTTCGTTTAACATCTCATGTATAACCATATCGATCATCTCGACTCATTCTTTTAACATCTCATGTATAACCATATCGATCATCTCGACTCATTCGTTTAACATCTCATGTATAACCATATCGATCATCTCGACTCATTCGTTTAACATCTCATGTATAATCATATCATCTCAACGATCATTCGTTTAACATCTCATGTATAACCATATCGATCATCTCGACTCATTCGTTTAACATCTCATGTATAACTATATCGATCATCTCGACAATCATTCGTTCAACATCTCATGTATAACCATATCATCTCAACGATCATTCGTTTAACATCTCATGTATAACCATATCGATCATCTCGACTCATTCGTTTAACATCTCATGTATAACCATATCGATCATCTCGACTCATTCGTTTAACATCTCATTTCTAACCATATCGATCATCTCGACTCATTATTTAAATAATTTAAATCTTTTTTAATTTATTTAAATAATTTATAACTAAATTATATCATTTTTAATTTATTTAAATAATTTATAACTAATTTAAATTATTTTTAATTTATTTAAATAATTTAAGTTATTTTTAATTTATTTAAATAATTTATAAATAATTTAAATCATTCTTAATTTATTTAAATAATTTATAACTAATTTAAATCATTTTTAATTTATTTAATATTAATTAAATAATTTAAATCATTTTTAATACACATAAGATAAAGGGAAAAAGAATATAAAACAGTTTGGGACGACAATGTCGTCCCTAAATTTCCACCAAAATTAAATCCCCCGCCAATAATTTTGTTTACCCCGCCACAGTTAGGGACGAGAATTTTCAAACATGCAGTCGTCCCTAAACTAAGTTTAACCAACACTCTTTGGATTACTTCACAAGGATTGCCAACATGGCACTTTTAATGGGCAAGATGAGAGAAAAAAAAAATACATATCCTCCTCTTTTTATTGTACCATATTATCCACCCATTCTCGCACACTATCTAAAAAACACATCTCTTTTCTTCATCTTTGATTCCCCCAGCCACCACCGGACCTCCCACTTCGACTGTCGGACCACCCACTTCGACCACCGTAGACCATGTAAAAACACATATCTCCTGTTGAAAAGCCAATGACCACAATTTATGTTGGCAAGATAGCATCAACGGTAGACAATGATTTCATGCTCTCCTTTTTGTAGGTAAGTTTGTTGCCGCCTGTTCTATTTGTTGTTTTGGAGAATAAAATATAAGCTATCCTTTGTGGTCCTTACCTTCTAGTATAGCATCATGTTACTGGAATGTTTATAAGAGTTACTCCGTATTAATTTTTTTATCTAAAAAGATTTAATGTTTTTTTTATCTAAAAAGATTTAATGTTTTTGTTTGTTGGATTTTAACTTTGCGTTTATTCACTGATTTGGTTTTGGTGTTGTATTTGTTATACACAGGTTTTTAGAAGGTGCTCACATGTAAGGTGGAATGTATTATAAAGACAATGAATGGATTATAGAGACTAAAGAAAAGATTATAAGTTTACTAAAGAAAAGATTATAAGTTTTGTAATCTTAGGAAACAAAAATATAATGTAATGTTAGTTGTAATGGGTTGATTGAGTATATTTGTAAGTTATATGTCTTTTAATGATATATAGCGGTTTTGAATAACGACTATGTGTTTCGCACAAATATTTGTTTACGGATTCATTACGGGTTTTGTTCTAGTAGTTTTTTCTTGGAAAAATGCAGGTTTGCTGCAATTTTGTTTTGCTCCTTGGAAAAATAGGGACGATAATCTCGTCCCTAATATTATTTTTTTGTTGTCCCTTTTTTATTTTTAAAAACATTTTCTTATTTACTTAAAAATATTAAAGAAAGTTAAAAAAAATAAAAATAAAATTAGGTACTACAATCTCGTCCCTATTTTCAAAAGTGTGTTGTCCCATTTTGTATTTTGATGGGTTGAATTGTTGGTGGGCCGGAAATTGTCGTCCCAAAGATACAAAGGGATGTCGTACCAATTTTTGGGTCAACCAAAAGGCGATCGATTTGTACGAAATGTCGTGCCATATTTACTTTGAGTTGACATGCATTGTAATTTTGGGACGAGATTGTAGTCCCAAAGTGTAGATTTTTTTGTAGTGGGATTAGAAGATTTGGATTGGAATAAAGATGTGACTCAAGATTATATAGATAACGAGTACCTCAGTTTCAATGGAACATTATACGCCCTCAAGGTCAATTCATTTTCAAGGTTTATCTCATTCATGAACTTGTTGAAAAAGGATAACTTGTTATATCAAAACTGGGAAGTGTTCAACAAAAGGTTTGTAGATATGTTAAGATGGTTTTACTTGGTGCATTTAAATTATGATGCACTTGATGCAATACCACCCGTTGTCAAAGATGTAGAAGTGAATCTGTTATGCTTATTGAAAGTTGTTGAAAATTTGGGAGGCTATTTTTCAGTCACCATCGTGACAAATGGGGAACTGTAGCACAGTTACAAGGCTTGGGCATTGAAGATGGAGAGGCAGTCATAAACTGCTACAGAAAGTTTGTTGATCTAGTTGTAGTCTACCATGAATGATGAAACTGCTGTTGTGCCTTGGGGTGAAAAGTCAAAAGATGTAGGAAAAGCAAGCAATGATGGCTTGGCCATGGACCTGCAAGACCAGAAGGGCAAGAGAGTGAAGGATGGAGCAATAGAGACAAGCAAAGAACATTTCGGTGTCAGGCTGGAAAACAATGATGAAGATCAAGATGATAGCAGCCAAGGAAGTAATGACTTTGAAGTCATTACTTGAAGATAAAGCAAGCAGGATTCAAGAAGTTTGATACTAAAACATTAGGGGGGAAATTGTTAGCCCTCGTAATGTTGTTAGATCAAATATTAGTTAAAGTTTTATTGTGTTAAGACTTTAGTTTATATGTATTTATGTATTAAGTATGTTATGTATTTGGTATGGGTCGAATTAGAAGAATTGTCATGGGTCAAGAACCTTTAACCCAAACAGCCCATACATATAGCGATTATAGGAAAACAGTTATCTTCTCAAGCATCACAACGTTTGGGAGAAAACCTTAGGTGTTGTTTAGGTTACTATATATTGTGAATTTCCAACCTGTGGAAATTACAACAACAATCATTATCTACAAAGTCAACCTCTTTAGTATTATTTCATATTTTACCAGTTTATTGTTACATCGCCAAACACTAGTATTGCACAATCAAAAACCAATCATGAAACACTTATTGAAACAACGAATTGTTGGCAAATCTCCGTGAATTTTATTTAGTCATGAGTTGCTCCATTTTTGTAAATTGATTTTACTGGTAACTAGTGTATTAGATAACCGCGAAACTAAATTATGAGAATAATATCGAATTTTATGAGTTGATCGATTTAGAAGGTTAAAAACATCCATATGTGATCCTGTTTTAATGCTTTAATGTTTATGCTCTAAAGACAATTACAATTTCGTATGTTTTAATTTAGTATGGGTCATAGTGGGTCAATATAAGGCATGTAATGTTTGGGTCGATCTGTTAACCCAAACAGGCCTTGTAGAAGTTAGTTATTTGACAGTTTATAGTTTGGCAGTTATTTGACGGTTACTAGATATTGTGAAACGACACAATGGTTCTTGTGTCAACATACATGTCGTTTCACAAAGTATAAATACTGTAATAGGAGAAGTCAAACATAAGTCTTTTTATTATTGATAAACCTTTATTGTTTTATTCATTTTGTCTCACACAAACAAAGATTAACAACATGGTTAACACCAAACGATTATTATGTTGTAATTGGCTTGACCACAAACCTGTGACAAGATACCAACAATGGTATCAGAGCACATGTTCTGATCCTAGGAGAAGTCAATTACACAGGAACATACATCATGTCCCAAACAGATCCTACTTACATGGAGAAACCTCCCAAACAAACCCAAACACTCCAAAATGGCCTAGACACAAAAAATACATATCACCAGAAGGAAAACGTCTATTAAAAAAGAAAATGGAAGAAGTGGTGTCTTATAATTCCTCAAAACTAAAACCCCTTACAGGTTGCAGTTACAAACAAATAGGGGAACCAAGTAACCTATCCAAGAGGGACAAAAGGGCGCGTTGCTATATATGTAAGAAGAGGGGCCACGTTTTTTGGAGATGCACAAATAAAGGAAAGAAAACCAACACAGGAAAGATGGAATCAAGTACAATGGATACTGCACCAGCCAAGGCTTCACAAACTTATGAAGCATTCAAATATGAACCAGAGACAGTGCATGTATTAACAGATTTTATGGTTGAAGGTTCTGACATGGGAAATTAGGATGGAATATGGTATGTTAGCAAAGCATACAAAAGGCATATGAGTCCCATGAAACACTTGTTCAAAAGAATGGTGGAGAGGTTCAAGGTTGAAGGGACAGAAGAAAGAGAGAAAAAATTCATTGTTTCTTATGGCATAGGAGAAGTGATTGTAGAGACAAAAGAGGGAAAGTTGATGATACCAAATGTAATTTACACTCCGAAATTACATTGAACATTCTTAGTTTGGAACAATTGGAAGAGCAAGGGTACTTGGTGAGTTATGATGGCAACAGATGCGATGTTAAATACATGTTTGATTACATGTATGAAGGTGCAATTGAGGGCATTGAAGAATAAAGTGAACACAACATAATTGAGAGTCACAATAGGCATTTGGATGACTACTACGGGACATTGGACCCAGGGGATGATTGCTCATTGATCAAAGGTATGGAAGAACTAAGAATGGAGAAGGAAGAAGAGCATGATTATATGGACAGTGAATATATAAGCATGAATGGAACTCTGTATCTCATGAAGGTAAACACTTTCAAAAGGTTTATAGCATTCCTAGATTTAATTGATATAGATAAACTTGTCTATGGAAACTGGGATGTGTTGAAAAGAAAATTCATGGAGATGATCAGATGGTTCTATCTAGAGTTTTTAGGACAACAAGTTTTAGGTGAATTGCCTCCAACTGTAGGAGCAATCAACATTGACTTGTTGGCTTTGTACAAATTTGTTGATGCACTGGGTGGTTATATGGATGTATCACTCAATGGAAATTGGCACCAAGTGGCAAAAATACTTGGTTTAGCATATGAGCATCAAGACACGCTTAAGGAAATGTATAGAGTACATTGGGATGGTCAAGGTATATTATGAAGAGTCAAAAGGGTGCAAGGAAAACCGAAGCTATGGCGGGAAATGGCGAGATATCTGCAGATGAGCCGAGATTGATATGCGAGGTTGATGCAGGGTTGATGACCAAGAAATGCGTGAAGGATCTCCAAGAGAAACGTGAAGGATGATGTGCACATGGAAGATAACAGAATGGAAGCAAGTTTGGAACAACAATTGAAGGAAGTGCTAGCGGCGATGATGATTTTATCATCATCACTTAAAGATGGAATCAAGAAAGATCATGGAAGCGAGATTCAAGCATTAGGAGGAGAATGTGATCTGTTTTAATGCTTTAATGTTTATGCTCTAAAGACAATTACTATTTCGTATGTTTTAATTTAGTATGGGTCATAGTGGGTCAATATAAGGCATGTAATGTTTGGGTCGATCTGTTAACCCAAACAGCCTTGTAGAAGTTAGTTATTTGACGTTTATAGTTTGGCGCTTATTTGACGGTTACTAGATATTGTGAAACAACACAATGGTTCTTGTGTCAACATACATGTCGTTTCACAAAGTATAAATACTGTAATAGGAGAAGTCAAACATAAGTCTTTTTATTATTGATAAACCTTTACTGTTTTATTCATTTTGTCTCACACAAACAAAGATTAACAACATGGTTAACACCAAACGATTATTATGTTGTAATTGGCTTGACCACAAACCTGTGACAAGATACCAACAATGGTATCGAGCACATGTTTTGATCCTAGGAGAAGTCAATTACACAGAACATACATCATGTCCCAAACGGATCCTACTTACATGGAGAAACCTCCCAAACAAACCCAAACACTCCAAAATGGCCTAGACACAAAAATACATATCACCGTAAGGAAAACGTCTATTAAAAAGAAAATGGAAGAAGTGGTGTCCTATAATTCCTCAAAACTAAAACCCCTACAAAGTTGCGATTACAAACAAATAGGGAACCAAGTAACCTATCCAAGAGGGACAAAAGGCGTTGCTATATATGTAAGAAGAGGGCCGTTTTTGGAGATGCACAAATAAAGGAAAGAAAACCAACACGGAAAGATGGAATCAAGTACAATGGATATCTGCATCACCAAGGCTTCACAAACTTATGAAGCATTCAAATATGAACCAGAGACAGTGCATGTATCAACAGATTTTATGGTTGAAGGTTCTGACATGGGAAATTGGGATGGAATTTGGTATGTTAGCAAAGCATACAAAAGGCACATGAGTCCCATGAAACACTTGTTCAGAAGAATGGTGCAGAGGTTCAAGGTTGAAGGGACAGAAGAAAAGGAGAAGAAATTCATTGTTTCTTATGGCATAGGAGAAGTGATTGTAGAGACAAAAGAGGGAAAGTTGATAATACCAAACGTAATTTACACCCCAGAAATTACATTAAACATTCTTAGTTTGGAGCAATTGGAAGAACAAGGGTATGTGGTGAGTTATGATGGCAACAGATGCAATGTAAAATACATGTTTGATTACATGTATGAAGGTGCAGTTGAAGGGCATAACATCATTGAAGAAGAAAGTGAACATAGCATAATTGAGAGTCACAATAGGCATTTGGATGACTATTACAGAACTTTGGACCCAAGGAATGATTGCTCATTGATCAAAGGTATGGAAGAACTAAGAATGGAGAAGGAAGAGGAGCATGATTATATGGACAGTGAATATATAAGCATGAATGGAACTCTGTATCTCATGAAGGTAAACACTTTCAAAAGGTTTATAGCATTCCTAGATTTAATTGATATAGATAAACTTGTCTATGGAACGGGATGTGTTGAAAAGAAAATTCATGGAGATGATCGATGGTTCTATCTAGAGTTTTAGGACAACAAGTTTTAGGTGAATTGCCTCCAACTGTAGGAGCAATCAACATTGACTTGTTGGCTTTGTAAATTGTTGATGCAATTTGGGTGGTTATATGGATGTATCACTCAATGGAAATTGGCACCAAGTGGCAAAAATACTTGGTTTAGCATATGAGCATCAAGACACGCTTAAGGAAATGTATAGAGAGTATTGGGATGGTCAAGGTATATTATGAAGAGTCAAAAGGGTGCAAGGAAAACCGAAGCTATGGCGGTGAAATGGCGAGATCTGCGAGATGAGCCGAGATTGATATGCGAGTTGATGCACGGTTGATGACCAAGAAATGCGGGAAGGATCTCCAAGAGAAACCGTGAAGGATGATGTGCACATGGAAGATAACAAGAATGGAAGCAAGTTTGGAACAACAATTGAAGGAAGTCTAGCGGATGATGATTTTATCATCATCACTTAAAGATGGAATCAAGAAAGATCATGGAAGCAGCATTCAAGCATTAGGAGGGAGAATGTGATCCTGTTTTAATGCTTTAATGTTTATGCTCTAAAGACAATTACTATTTCGTATGTTTTAATTTAGTATGGGTCATAGTGGGTCAATATAAGGCATGTAATGTTTGGGTCGATCTGTTAACCCAAACAGGCCTTGTAGAAGTTAGTTATTTGACAGTTTATAGTTTGGCAGTTATTTGACGGTTACTAGATATTGTGAAACAACACAATGGTTCTTGTGTCAACATACATGTCGTTTCACAAAGTATAAATACTGTAATAGGAGAAGTCAAACATAAGTCTTTTTATTATTGATAAACCTTTACTGTTTTATTCATTTTGTCTCACACAAACAAAGATTAACAACATGGTTAACACCAAACGATTATTATGTTGTAATTGGCTTGACCACAAACCTGTGACAAGATACCAACAATGGTATCAGAGCACATGTTTTGATCCTAGGAGAAGTCAATTACACAGGAACATACATCATGTCCCAAACAGATCCTACTTACATGGAGAAACCTCCCAAACAAACCCAAACACTCCAAAATGGCCTAGACACAAAAAATACATATCACCAGAAGGAAAACGTCTATTAAAAAAGAAAATGGAAGAAGTGGTGTCCTATAATTCCTCAAAACTAAAACCCCTACAAAGTTGCGATTACAAACAAATAGGGAACCAAGTAACCTATCCAAGAGGGACAAAGGGCGTTGCTATATATGTAAGAAGAGGGCCACGTTTTGGAGATGCACAAATAAAGGAAAGAAAACCAACACAGAAAGATGGAATCAAGTACAATGGATCTTGCACCACCAAGGCTTCACAAACTTATGAAGCATTCAAATATGAACCAGACAGTGCATGTATCAATGATTTTATGGTTGAAGGTTCGACATGGGAAATTGGGATGGAATATGGTATGTTAGCAAAGCATACAAAAGGCATATGAGTCCCATGAAACACTGCTCAAAAGAATGGTGGAGAGGTTCAAGGTTGAAGGACGAAGAAAGAGAGAAAAGATTCATTGTTTCTTATGGCATAGGAGAAGTGATTGTAGAGACAAAAGAGGAAAGTTGATGATACCAAATGTAATTTACACTCCGTAAATTACATTGAACATTCTTAGTTTGGAACAATTGGAAGAGCAAGGGTACTTGGTGAGTTATGATGGCAACAGATGCAGTGTTAAATACATGTTTGATTACATGTATGAAGGTGCAGTTGAGGGGCATAACATCATTGAAGAAGAAAGTGAACACAGCATAATTGAGAGTCACAATAGGCATTTGGATGACTACTACGGACATTGGACCTGGGGATGATTGCTCATTGATCAAAGGTATGGAAGAACTAAGAATGGAGAAGGAAGAAGAGCATGATTATATGGACGGTGAATATATAAGCATGAATGGAACTCATGATCTCATGAAGGTAAACACTTTCAAAAGGTTTATAGCATTCCTAGATTTAATTGATATAGATAAACTTGTCTATGGAAACGGGATGTGTTGAAAAGAAAATTCATGGAGATGATCGATGGTTCTATCTAGAGTTTTTAGGACAACAAGTTTTAGGTGAATTGCCTCCAATGTAGGGAGCAATCAACATTGACTTGTTGGCTTTGTACTAAATTGTTGATGCACCGGGTGGTTATATGGATGTATCACTCAATGGAAATTGGCACCAGTGGCAAAATACTTGGTTTAGCATATGAGCATCAAGACACGATTAAGGAAATGTATAGAGTACATTGGGATGGTCAAGGTATATTATGAAGAGTCAAAAAGGGTGCAAGGAAAACCAGAAGCTATGGCAGGAAATGGCAGAGATACTGCAGATGAGCCAGAGATTGATATGCAGGTTGATGCACAGGTTGATGACCAAGAAATGCAGGAAGGATCTCCAAGAGAAACTGTGAAGGATGATGTGCACATGGAAGATAACAGCAATGGAAGCAAGTTTGGAACAACAATTGAAGGAAGTGCTAGCAGCAGTGATGATTTTATCATCATCACTTAAAGATGGAATCAAGAAAGATCATGGAAGCAGCATTCAAGCATTAGGAGGGAGAATGTGATCCTGTTTTAATGCTTTAATGTTTATGCTCTAAAGACAATTACTATTTCGTATGTTTTAATTTAGTATGGGTCATAGTGGGTCAATATAAGGCATGTAATGTTTGGGTCGATCTGTTAACCCAAACAGGCCTTGTAGAAGTTAGTTATTTGACGGTTTATAGTTTGGCGCTTATTTGACGGTTACTAGATATTGTGAAACAACACAATGGTTCTTGTGTCAACATACATGTCGTTTCACAAAGTATAAATCTTGTAATAGGAGAAGTCAAACATAAGTCTTTTTATTATTGATAAACCTTTACTGTTTTATTCATTTTGTCTCACACAAACAAAGATTAACAACATGGTTAACACCAAACGATTATTATGTTGTAATTGGCTTGACCACAAACCTGTGACAAGATACCAACAATGGTATCAGAGCACATGTTTTGATCCTAGGAGAAGTCAATTACATAGGAACATACATCATGTCCCAAACAGATCCTACTTACATGGAGAAACCTCCCAAACAAACCCAAACACTCCAAAATGGCCTAGACACAAAAAATACATATCACCAGAAGGAAAACGTCTATTAAAAAAGAAAATGGAAGAAGTGGTGTCCTATAATTCCTCAAAACTAAAACCCCCTACAGGTTGCAGTTACAAACAAATAGGGGAACCAAGTAACCTATCCAAGAGGGACAAAAGGGCGCGTTGCTATATATGTAAGAAGAGGGGCCACGTTTTTTGGAGATGCACAAATAAAGGAAAGAAAACCAACACAGGAAAGATGGAATCAAGTACAATGGATACTGCACCAGCCAAGGCTTCACAAACTTATGAAGCATTCAAATATGAACCAGAGACAGTGCATGTATCAACAGATTTTATGGTTGAAGGTTCTGACATGGGAAATTGGGATGGAATATGGTATGTTAGCAAAGCATACAAAAGGCATATGAGTCCCATGAAACACTGTTCAAAAGAATGGTGGAGAGGTTCAAGGTTGAAGGGACAGAAGAAAGAGAGAAAAGATTCATTGTTTCTTATGGCATAGGAGAAGTGATTGTAGAGACAAAAGAGGGAAAGTTGATGATACCAAATGTAATTTACACTCCAGAAATTACATTGAACATTCTTAGTTTGGAACAATTGGAAGAGCAAGGGTACTTGGTGAGTTATGATGGCAACAGATGCAGTGTTAAATACATGTTTGATTACATGTATGAAGGTGCGATTGAGGGCATTGAAGAAGAAAGTGAACACAAAGATAATTGAGAGTCACAATAGGCATTTGGATGACTACTACGGGACATTGGACCTGTGGGATGATTGCTCATTGATCAAAGGTATGGAAGAACTAAGAATGGAGAAGGAAGAAGAGCATGATTATATGGACAAGTGAATATATAAGCATGAATGGAACTCAGATCTCATGAAGGTAAACACTTTCAAAAGGTTTATAGCATTCTAGATTTAATTGATATAGATAAACTTGTCTATGGAAACTGGGATGTGTTGAAAAGAAAATTCATGGAGATGATCAGATGGTTCTATCTAGAGTTTTTAGGACAACAAGTTTTAGGTGAATTGCCTCCAACTGTAGGAGCAATCAACATTGACTTGTTGGCTTTGTACAAATTTGTTGATGCACTGGGTG